>JAOPTO010002203.1:1116928-1180434 GCA_033822845.1 Tetrapedia diversipes | reverse complement strand
TTCAAATATTCAGACTCTCAAATATTAAAATTTACAAATATTCAAATCTACAAAAATTCAAATTTGTAAATATTCGAATTTTCAAATCCTCAACTTTCAAATATACAAACATTCGAATTCTCGTTCCCTTAAATTTCTAAACGTTTCCAACGTTCAAATATTTCGCTCTTCGAGTCTTCATCCTCGACAGAAAACGCCTTCGATCATTACCTCCTGAACCTCTGACCCCTCTCCCACCTATAAAAAGTCATCGAACGAGTTCCCGACGCGCGTAACGATCACCGTTTCCCTAAACCTTACCAGCGAACTCCGCGAACCCGTTCGAACCGATCAAAAGCGGGCGATCCCGAAGGGGAAGCACCGCGTCGAAGAAGGGTGAAGGAAAGCGCCGCGCCGTTGGAAATCGAGGAAGTCGATCGTGGATCCGTTGGTCTCCGCCCTGTAATGGAGCCGCGTGGTATGCATGTGTAAAGAAGGCGTACCGCGTAATGGCGGCCTGTGTGTGGGGTTGCACCGGGCACGCGTAAAGAGAATTTTCCAAGCGTTGATTAAAAGCCTCGCGCGCGACCACACACCGGGGTTATTTACATGCTCCACCTTCTAGTGACGAAGGGCGAAAAGAAAAAAAAAAAACGAAAGAAGAAAAGTCGTTTTCGTATTGTGGACGACGCGGCCGATTGTCGACGCGAACCCCTGGCGGAAGGGCACACAAAACCGGAAGGGGGCGAAAAGTCTGCCGCGATTCTCTCGTCTCGCCGCGGCGCGAAACGGAGACCGAGCGTTGGTGTTTCGCGTTGAATCCGCTCGAAAGCCGGTAAAAAGGAAAAGGTATCACCGTTTTCTCGCGAGACTCGAAGCTGCTGTCCGTGTGACCTTGTTCTTCTATGTTTCGATTCTCGTCTTTTTAATCTCGTGTGCGGTAGCGAATTTGTTTAAGTAAAGTATTTATATTTACTGTGCTTCGTGGAAAATTCTGCGTGCTAAAGATATTGGGAAATAATTGGGATTCCCTTTCCCTGATTATTTCATAGTACGTTAATTTTTTAGGGTTTGTGAACGTATGAATGCGCCCACTATCGCCGCGTTTGTAGCTTTGGTTTTTATTGTGCGCTTGTTTTGTAGATATCATCGAGAGTACTATTATATATATTTATATAATTTATATAATATATATATATTTTTTTCTTCCACCGTTTATCGAATATAAAATTATTTACTTCCTGGTATTTTACACGAGTTTTCTTATTTCACATAACCCCTCAACAGAATTAAGGATTCGTTTTTCCTTCATGAAAGATTGGTGGTATATTTAACACGTGCTCATTACACGTACCGTCCTTTTTATTTTTTTGTATAGATAGTATTTTTATAGATATAACAAAGAGATCGAGCTTCGTTGCTTTGCTTTTGGCGCTCTTTATACCTATTTTTCAATGAATTCTTTAACTCGTCAGAAATCACTTATGTAGGATGGCGAATGGAAAATTCGATTAGAATGGAAGTTTTTTGAAGTTTTTTCGAGGACGATCGCAGAAAATGTTGCAGATGGGACACGAGTGAAACGGTGATCGATCAAATCGAAACGGCGTGAAAGCATACCGGTTTGTTCGCTATCTCTCTCCATTTCGTTCAAGTCACTGGTCAGACGAGCGAGGTTCAGCTTTATAGTGGCTTCATCGCTCGAAGTCAATTACCGTAAACGTTCACCGGGTTTATCAGGGATATCCGCTTTTACGACTTTCGTTGTATCAAGAAGCTGTCCCGGATCGTAAAATCGGCGACGTCTACAGGACGTTATAAACGTTTAATCGACCGGTAAGAACCGAACGGGTCGCGTGTATAAACATTCACCCGTGATACTGTTAATGAATTTTCGATTTTTCTTCGTTCGAACGTCTTCGGTTAAACTGGAAAACAGATTTAAATCTGCGACTTTATCCTGCAATTAGGTATGGAAATGAGATAAAATGCGGGGAGATTGGAAGTATCGGTTGCAATGTTGCAAAGCATGGAGTAAAAGGATACAGCAAAAGTAATATTGCAATACTTTGATGCTTCTGTACCTTGATACCATCGCGCAGAATTTCATTACCTGATACGTCAATTTTGATATTCAGTTTGATACCAGGGAACTTTGATATCAGACACTTTGGTACTTTGGTGTTTTAACACTTAGCTGACCAAATAGGGAGATCTCCTTTGTCATTGATTCTATTTACTTCTGTTATTAATTAATCTTGAACAAGTGTGTTGTTCACAGTTCATCGAGTGCATTTTCTGCTGTTTCAAATTACAATTTTTAATAAATTCAACATCAGTTCAAGACTAACTAATAACAAAGGAAAATAGAATCAATAGCAGTTTTGTTGAGGAAAACATGGGACGTCTCCCCGTTGGTCGGCTAAGTGTTAATATCCTTCAATTCTGACAACCAGAATTTATTTTTGTTATCATTGGGAAAGGTTGACTGTATTTTGGTATCGATGACGGGGTCTAGCGATTTCTCACTTCAGATTCAGCTGTTTACGTCTCATTTTCTGAGGACTTTGATATTTTAACCCTTTGCACTCGAGAGGTGACTGTCAGTCACCAACTGATCGTTTCGCAAATTTTCAGGCTTTAGTTAGTTTGTTCATTAGTCAGATTCAGGGGTTAAATAGTCGTATATGTAAATTTTAGTATATCACTTAGCTAAACCAAATTGCGTTTAATATAGGCGAATCCCGGTAAATATTTCGAGTTTGAAAATTTTTGAAGTTACTATTATTAGTTGACTAACAGTTACCTCTCGAGTGCAAAGGGTTAAATACCCCAAATCTTATTACCTTGCACTCGTGTACTTAAAAACCCCCGACTTAAATATCTCGTACTTCAGCGTCTAGAATTTCAATATCTCATATTTCAGTACCTCGAACTTTCATACCTCGTACTTCAATACTCTCTACTTCAGTATTCTGAATTTCAACACTCAGAATTTCAATATTCTCATACATCAGTAACGTATATTACAATACTCTGAACTTCATCACTCTGGATTTCCATTAATTCAGTAGTTATTTAAGAGCTTACAGTAGACTGGTTTTTTGTACAATTAATACATTTATTCACACGAAGCACACTTTATTCTACATTGATTAGTTTATTATTTTCTTCACACATGGTCGAATACGAACTGAATACACTGACTCAGACACCGTACATTTCTATTATAATAACAAGAGAGGTGTCCCGATTATTTCTGAGGTCGTTAATTTAGGTTTTTGCTAATATCTAACAACTTCCATAATTTGGTGTTGTCAGTACACGAAGTGAACAGTGAAGGTGATAGCGTGAATTTGAATATTAACCCCTTAATGCACAGTTTTTTTGAAAAAAATTGGCCAAAAAAGTCAATCTTCTTAAATGTAAAAAAACACAATTTAGAACGTCGTCTTGATCAGAAAATTAAAAAAATACAAAAATAATCAAAATTTTTATTGTATTGTAAATTTTATTGTCGCTCGAATTATCTCGAGTGTGCACAGTTTGGCCAGTTTAGCGCGGTCGACTTAAGTGCCTCGTGCACGTTAAGGGGTTAATGATTACGTAGCAAATTTATTAGTACTTAACGTGGTTTCTCAACACTGTCGTGTAAAACAATTTTCACTTATACTACTAAGACAATGGTGTTAAAACTATTCCTACCACAACCGCTCAAATGATCGGTTTTAAAATTTCAATTAAAATTTCATAGATACAACGTAATTGAATCACCTTTAGAACTTTAGACTTTTTCTCAAACATACGTATAATACATTTTTAAATATTCACTTCTTTTTTCATTGTTTATTTTTTGAGAAAAATTTGTAGTCTGCCTTACGTGGAAATGTCGCGGTAGGAATAGGTATACGTGAAGTGTCGGTAGGAATAGTGTTAACACTAGAACTACCGACAATCAAAGCGTACTTATTTGCACGGAAGAGATCACATTGGAAATTACATGAAAAAATACGGAATACATAAGAAATAAATCTTTATTTATACCTTCTACGAAAAATGATAGGAAATTTTGGAAACTTTACCACAGTAAATTTATAAGGTTACTATAAGTAATCATCAACCAGTCATTTTGACTGCTGTGGTAGTTCTAGTGTTAAGGATCCGTTGGTTAATTTCTATCCGAAGGCTGCGGCCACTTCAGACTATTGTTCCTCGTCGTTTCTACAATTTCTTCAAGTCGCGAGTGTTTGTAACCGTTTCCTTAAGTTATGATTCCTCACGCGTTTCTAAGATACCGTTGTTTCCCTATTTTCTCGCATGCTCGTCACCGACTGCGACTTTCTATTTTCGGACTCGTTCATGGAAATGTTCGATTATAATCGATGTTTATCGCAAATAACCAGCTCGAAGGGCGACGAGTCTTTTAAAGGGGGGGATATAAAACGTTTCGCGGGGGACAATGTTAATTATTTGAAGAACGGTAGCTCGTATTTATAGTCGATTATGGTAATCTTGGAAGCCGCTTCAGCTAGTCCAAGCCAGAAACTGGTGCGCGGCTGGTAATGAAGCGTATTTAAAAAGCTGGTTCGCCTACTTAATCGAGTCTTTATCGTCAAGTTCATCGCTTCGTAACGCGTGCAAGTTTTGCAAGTTTTCAGAAATCTCGTTTGCTTTTATGGACTTGTTAAAAAAAAAAGGAAAGAAAGAAACGGCGAAGGTCATCGTATCTGGCAATGTTAACGCATTCGCTACCGGTAGATTTCTAACATTGAATATCAGCGTATAACCATTCTTGACGTTATCAAAGGGCACAAGTTTTTATAAAGACAAAAATTGTTAATATGTCTGTAACTTATTGCTACTTAACCCTTTGAGTGCCAAGCGGCGCAAATCTTCTGTCCTCTTATAATCACAGCAGACTTAGCTTCTTTCGATGTGCGACTTCATGGTTACCCTTCAGTCTTAGATAAAAAAAAAAGATAAAATTGGAGTAATTTTATTCTCAGGCGAATATCATTATTACCATCGTTAATGCCATGGTGTAAAGAAATTAATGCAGTAAAAATTATCTAAAAGTAGTTACACTTATTTGTGGTAGGTAATATTTCAACAGTGTAGCATCGTATAACACAAAATTCATCGTGGCGTCACGGGCAAACCCTGTAAAACTGGTGTGGCATTCAACGTGTTAACCAGTTAAGTGTGGCGACCTCTTTACAAAGCACCCCCCAGTGTGTGTTGTGATAATCAAGCGATGACGGATATAGTTATAAATTCAACTCAGATTATTTATAATTTTCATTTGTTTTTTTTATTTCGTGTTGACCGCTAAATATATTAAACTTTACGAATATAATTTAGTTTTCGCCAAAATTACAATTTAAATATCAAATTGTAACAAAATTTTACGCATGACGGATATAGTCGTCATGACACAAAACTTTGCCATATCTTCATGACGAATATAGTCGTCAAACACACTTAACTGGTTAAGGAAAAGTCTAAAGTTTAAAGGCGGTTCAATTACGTTGCATCTATGAAATTGTAATCGAAATTTTAGAAACGGTCATTTGACCAGAATAGCGTTAACACTATTCCTATCGACACTTCACGTATACTTGTCCTACTACGACATTCCCACGTAAGAGAGACTACAAATTATTCTCAAAAAATAAACAGTGAAAAAAGAAGTGATTATTGAAAAATGTATTATACGTATATTGGAGAAAAAATTTAAAGTTTAAAGGCGATTCAATTACGTTGCATCTATGAAATTCTAATCGAGATTTTAAAAACGGTCATTTGACCGGAATAGCGTTAACACTATTCCTACCGACACTTCACGTATACTTATTCCTACCGCGACATTCCCACGTAAAAGAGACTACAAATTATTCTCCAAAAATAAACAATGAAAAAAGAAGTGATTATTGAAAAATGTATTATACGTATGTTTGAGAAAAAGTCTAAAGGTCTAAAGGCGATTCAATTATGTTGCATCTATGAAATTGTAATCGAGATTTTAGAAACGGTCATTTAAACCGGAATAGCGTTAACACTATTCCTACCGACACTTCACGTATACTTATTCCTACCGCGACATTCCCACGTAAGAGAGACTACAAATTATTCTCAAAAAATAAACAATGAAAAAAGAAGTGATTATTGAAAAATGTATTATACGTATATTGGAGAAAAAGTCTAAAATTTAAAAGCGATTCAATTACGTTGCATCCATGAAATTCTAATCGAGATTTTAGAAACGGTCATTTGACCGGAATAGCGTTAACACTATTCCTACCGACACTTCACGTATACTTATTCCTACTGTGACATTCCCACGTAAGAGAGACTACAAATTATTCTCAAAACATAAACAATGAAAAAAGAAGTGATTATTGAAAAATGTATTAATCGTATATTTGAGGACAAATCTAAAGTTTAAAGGCGATTCAATTACGTTGCATCTATGAAATTCAAATCAAAATTTTAGAAACGGTCATTTGACCGGTTATGGTACGAATAGTGTTAATGACGAGCAATGTTTAGCGAGCGCTTCGCTGTTCGAATCTCGCACCTTTAAGGGTGTGCACTCGCTGCAACGTAATACGGCTTCCAAGGACCCTATCGCGATGCATCCCGGTCTCTACCCTCTCCCGCACGCTTCTTTCCTCCATTGTCTCTAGCCCCTTGCGTTTGCCTTCGACGTTATTTTTCTCCTCTCGCTATCTCACCCTCCGCGAATCTATTTTAAACGCAACGGGGTTGAAGAAGTCGCAGAAGCGCGGATTACTCGATTGGTGGCGTTGTTCCGGGGAAACAGACCGTTTACGCTCTTCCCGTATATCGTTCGCCACATCTTCTCTGCATATTTAATGCCTCGGCTGCTTTTCTATGGAATTTAAGTACTGCTGTTTGTTTTTTTCTTTTTTTTAGTTCAATACTACAATCTCTTATTATTTTAAGACGATACAACTTTCTTCGTATACAGCCACATAAAACCACTTTTGCATACCACTTAGGTATCAATAGAATGATAATTACTGTCAACAACACCTATCCTACCCTAGATTTATTCAGTCAATCTCTTCATTATATAAAATAGCTGCTACACCACTCTTCTCTGTAAAATTTTCTTATCTTTTACCATTTGTATATTTTTACTTTCTCCGTTACCATTTATTACATTTTCATACCTCACTGTAATAATTTCCTTGAAATTCTCTAATGAGTTAATCTCGTAAAGATAAAATAAAATAAGGATAAAAAAAAGTTTATCGATTAACCCAGATAAATTAGTTGGTTTAATTTCGTTGACTCCTTGGTCTTATACTTTTGTCCGCTACTGTAAATCTGCAAATAGAAATCGATCGTAAGAAGGGGTTGAAGCATCGTTAGAATTATCGAATATTTCGTGACGTTGAGGGTAGTTACGGGTAGGATAAAGGCATCCAGAATATATGTATATATACATTTTGTAGTAGTCTATAGTTAAGCTAGGGGGATTAAAAAGGGGGCGCGACTGGAATGCTATAAAAGCTCAAATTATATTGCGCGTGCATGGAGGAACAGGGATGATACCGTGAGCCCGTGTAAATATTCGAGTTTTGTGCCCCGTTCGCTTCAGGAACCGGAAAACTCGCCGAGGAATCCACTTAGCGGGGTAACAAGACGCCGCGATAGCGAGAGGGAACATTCGAAGGAACCGGGTACGTATTTACCATAATAAGCGAGATCTAAGGTATATATCCCTCTTCCCTCGAACATCAAATAATTTCCAGCACGTCCATACGTAAATATTAATATTGGTATAACTGAAAATTAACACTGGATTTACAGATGTTTCTTGTACATCTATTTGTAATATATATTTGTTAAGAAATAGGTATACATCGTACAGAATTTTGAAATTGCAAAGCTGAGAGGGAAATAGATTAGGGCATATTTTTTGTGATTTCATCGAAAAAAGTCAACAAAAATTGCTGAGAATAATAGTATTTTTTTTTTGCAAATCTTGCTCATGAAATCCATAATCCGTCGAATTGACGGATTCAAATTAAAATTAAAATTGACGGCTTTTAAATTATAGCGATTATAATTACAATATTAGTTGGAATACTAAAATTCCATTAAAAATCTACTAAATTTACACGTTTAGTGTAATTCATTGGAGTTTCATATCAATTTTAAGATTTGGAAATTGTAAAAGGAAGCAACTTGGTGTTTGCACAATAAATCGTTACATTTTCAATTATTTTACCATCTCAAGAATTACGATACAATTTCCTCAAAATTACGATCTAACGTTAGATCCGAATCTGTTTAAAATTCATCCCTGTAGTACCAGTCGTCGTACATTCAGACCGATTTTTACCCTAGAAAATTATTTTTCTCTCGGTCTCCGGTCGGAGACAGGGATCTAGATGGTTTATCGCGAGAAATCCGCGACGGTTGTTGTTTCGCGGACAGGTTCGGAGGCGCGTGCATGCGTGCACTTTTGTCGTGGCGGCGCACAAAAACCGCACGCGGGTAGAAGGAAATTCTCAGGGGACAATGCGCTGGTAGGGTGCCAACAGCGTCACCAGAGGAGCCTCAGGAATATCCGGTTTCCTCCGGGAGGATGTGCATTCTGCGGCCAGCATTCACGCAAAAGATCGTGTGTACGCGCGTGAATTTCGCGGGACAGATTCGGGGGTACGCGGCCGTGGAACTTCCATGGTTTCGGTTCCCATGCTCGCCCTGCACTACAACCTAACCTATATTTTCCCAGGATCTGACTTCCGGCGAACCACTTCCTCGATCTTGGTCTTCTTTCTTAATCTTATTTTATTTTTAACGGTTTGCGATGAACTTGCACCTAGGATCGTTTCATTTGTAGACCGTTTAACAGGAATGATATGTTTGTAATAAAGTATATGTGGTGTATTTATACTCATATGTTTATTTATTGTTAATAAATATACTAAATAATATACTTATACTATCATTAATTATTATTATTATTAATTAGTATTATTAATTACTTTGTACATTTATATTACACTGAGTATATAGCGTATACTCATAATACAGTAGCGGGCAAAAGTTTAAGACCAAAGAGTCAATGAAAACAAATAAATTAATTTATAAGAATTAGCATGATAAAGAAAATTCGGATTCTGTGCTAATCGGTAAGTAGTGTTCTACCATAATAACAATAAAAATGAATTTATGGACAATATTTACAAACCATAAAATTATGTTTTACATTGTCCTCTCGTTATAAACTTTTGTCCACTACAGTACCTGTTTACATCAGTGTGGTGTATTCTACGAGTATATTTATACGTGGTAGCATATTTTAAGTATTTATACGTTTTACATACCAAGGGTTACAATTATACAGGTACTAACTCAGTTATCGTGACCACACTTGCGATCCCAGAAGATTGGAAACTTAAGTGTAGCCGAATAAATTACAATTACGTTTCATTATTATTGTTACCATTATCGCTCTTGTTACCATTCGCTAACGACTTCGCGAATTAAACAATTGCCTAGCCGGCATATTTCGAGTGGGGAAACAACGAAAGGGTTGATCCTGAATCGTTGTCGTTATTTTTCTCGCAGATTTATGTGCTATTTTTTGTTGCTTGCACATCGCCACGGTTGATTATTAGCGATACAACGAGCCGATACACTCGGAGATCGCCGTTAGTCGGTCAGGCGGGCTTGTACCGCTAATTACAAGCCGGGATGGATGCCGATGGCCGATACTTTGCATACAGATCGCGAATCCGAGCGCAATATTAATCAAGCAATCTCGTTTACCTGGTTGTCGTAAACGTGTCCCCCCGTACCCTGGGGTTCGCCGATTTATACTTTCGCGTTGCTCCACAAGCGGCAGATGCTCGCGATTGGCACCCGGACAGGTAGTTCGGTAAAGCTAACTCCCGCTTTTACGAATAAAATTGTAGAGGTTTCTCGGTTCTGAGGGTCACGATTTTTTAAGCTTCGATCGTGGTTGTTAGACATTTATTGTATAATATTTTATGCATGATGAGTGTAGTCTTTTCATAGCCTTTTCAATCGTCGCCAGCCTTCGTTAACCCTTTGCGGTCCTATGTCGAGCGTCACTCGAAACAGCGCACAGTGGGGTATTTGTCCCGAGAAATTGGACAAAACTCTTTCCATATTCACTCAATCTTTAAACTAACGTAACTTCGCTGAAATTTATTCAAATTGGATGAAACAAAAACGATTTTAAAGTTAACCCTTTGCAGTTCTATGTCCAACCTGTCTCGACACATCGTCGACATAGGACCTGCTGAAACGAAATTGCGAATGCAGCGTGGACCGCAAAGGGTTAATTTTAGTAATTTTTTTTTTCTTTCTAAGAAATTCTTACACCTTCGTAATTGTTTGCGAGAAATTAGGAATCAATTGTCGAATCGAATTTTCGAACATTCTACCATTAACGAAAATGACCATTAAACAGTGGTTTGAAGTGCCGACAAATCGGTTTTGACACCCTCCGGCCAGAAATTGCCGGTCAAACATCATTTCCAGGAGCAGCGCGCTAGGTATTAATTAGATGCGCGAACGAAACGGGTGGCGGATGCCATTAACGGAAACGATCGCGCGAAAACCGAGCGAGCCGTTCCGTTGGCTAGAAAATCGATGTGACAGGGAGCAACGAACTTGACGGAAAGCTTGCAGGCAGCAGGAGAAAGAGCGAGAATGAATGACGCGTTGTGGTCCGCTCTGACGCGTGCACGTGACACGCGTCAAACGCATTCCCTGTTCCCTCTTTCTGTCTCTTTCTTACTCACAATCCCTCTCATCTCTCTCTCTATCTCTCTTTCTTTCTATCACTCTTTCATTCTCTCTCTCATCTCTCTCACTCCCTTTCTCTCACTCTTCCATTCTCTCTCTCACTCATTTACGCACTCATTCACTCTCTCTCTCTCCCACTCACTCTCTCTCTCACCCTTTCTCTCACTCTTCCATTCTCTCTCTCACTCATTTACGCACTCACTCTCTCTCTCCCACTCACTCTCTCTCTCACCCTTTCTCTCACTCTTCCATTCTCTCTCTCTCACTCACTCACTCACTCTTTCTCTCTCCCACTCACTCACGCACTCACTCTTCCATTCTCTCTCACTCACTCACTCACTCACTTTTTCTCCCTCCCACTCACTCACGTACTCACTCATTCACTCTCTCTCTTTCTCTCCCTTTCTCTCACTCTTTCATTTTCTCTCTCTCTCTCTTTTTTCTCTCTCTACAGAGTGACCGTTTCTCCCACGTCCCTGTGATCCTGTTTCCCCCGTGGGTTTGGTCGGCGTCGCATCAGCCACCGGTTCATTTGCAAATCAAACAGAAAGTCATTACGCGGAAACTTTGATACATTCGCAAACATTGCCCGGAGTACGGTTGACCGGCTTCAATTTTTCTTTTTTTTTTTTTTTGCCATTTCGCACAGGAAGCAACGGTTTGAGTGCTATCGGGCGTTAATGAGTATATACTTTGATTTCTGTCCTTTGCTGTTTGTGTGAAATGTGTTAGTTTCAGGATTAGTGGATGTTAGAGCTGGTGGGTATTATTGATCGTTGAAAGGTACATTTCAACATCTTCTTCGGTTCTCCGTGTAGGCAGATCAGTTTGGGTGGCGGTGGGTAGTATCGGGTACCAACATCTCTAACTGGTCTGTAAAAATGTGTATTTCACTTCCGTTTGTTTATCTTCAGCGTAGGAGGCGTTAATTTTCAGTGAAAATCAGGATCAACTAGTAATGTCGATTCCCATTTTTTTTTGTTCCTTTTTTATTTCTTTTTTTTGGCACCATTATAGAATAACGCAGGCAAAATTAAAATTAAATTTGACGTCAATGGATGTTCCATCGTAATTGTTCTTACTATTAACAATCTCAAAGTATCAAGCCAATAAATGATCTTCGAAGCGATTATTTACTTTCATTTAATACAGTTTCGTATTTCATTTCAACCCTGCAACGTGTGAACCAACGTAGCAACGTTAAACTCCAAGTGTGTGCGTGTGTTTTTTTTTTAGATCAAGATCGAATATTTCGTTGAATTGTTGTCGCACATCTGGTCCACTTGAGAGTATAACAGACCGCGTGACATGTGTAGTTCTTTCTACAGGCTAGGGACTTTTCGAGTAGGAGGCCGGCCGCAATCTGTCAGGACCGCGTGCGCTCGTTGGAGTTGATCGTTCCACGCGGTCGGCCGGCTTAATCGCGTCACTTGCTTCATTAGCCTCGTCAAACCGAACATTTCGATGTGTTTATCGCTCTTACGTACCACTACTTGCAGTTTTATGGCGGTACCTCCAATCGAAAGCCAAAGTATAATTTATTAACTCGGATCACCTCTAAAGTTTTGGTTGGTTGAAGAATTTAATTTTTTTATCTCTCCGTTCCCAATTCTCACTCCATTCCTTCCTCCCTTCTCTTACCTGGTTTCTGTTATTCTCCACCTCACTAGCCACCTTTCTTCCCTTATTTCACCACCCAATACCTCTCTTTCTATCTAAATTCTCAACAAAACTAAAAAATTCTCACCCTCTACCGCTTCTCACGTCACACCTCTATCTATCTAACCGGAAACCCACCCCGTTGAAGAATTCAGTTGGTAATTGATTGGATACATGGTTTAAAAGTATTTCAAGGTAACGTTAAGGTAGATTATTGAAAAACACTTTGTTCACGTTTTTAATTTTTTCATAAATATTCGTTTGGAAGTTGGATAGTACCGAAGAAAATTAAAGTGTTCAAACGAATCAGCCTCTAACCCAATCTTAACACGTTCGTCGCCACGTCACCCATATTTGGGTGGCGCTCTTCTTCTGAAAGTTATATAGGATTTTAAATTGGAATTTTAAAAGAAATCCAGTGGAATAAGTATTAAAGTATAATATATATATAAATATAAAATACATAAAATAAAAAGTTAAAACTTTTGCTGTTTTTATATTTTGTTTATCTCAGTTTTCTATGCAATCGGATTTAGGCCCAGCGAGAAACTGAACCGAATCACGCTGGACGACGAACGTATTAATGGCGCATCTGTGCATCTAGCACCTCGAAAGGGTTGACCCCTCGCTGATCGAACGCTTGTTCGCAAATCTTGTTAGGCACATAAACGTCACCTTCAAATTTTCATTTGCATTCCGTTTCGAAAATTTTTTTTACGAATACTTCGCTGGTCGTCGATTACCATTTTTACCGCTTGAACACACCGCACCGTTTTCTCCAGCTTTTTCCACTGAAACCTCAGCGAACGTCCCAAAACGGACCATCTGCTCAACGTTACGCGTACCGACATCATAAACGGACCCCCGTAACTTGTCAGCCAACCTATTTACAAGAGTACAGGTTTTTTAACGGGCCCACTTAAAAACCACGACACGTTCGACAAGCTCGGTCCTTGAGTGCCACTAAAAATGGAAAAAAGAAGGAAGGAAACGACGTATACCACGTGCATAGTCCCGGCATACCGTGCACCGTGACTCAGAAACGTTCGATCTGGCACAGCTATCGGGGGTGGCAGGTCGAGGACTCTTCAGTTAACGTGTTGCGTTCTAAATTAGAGTTTTAGATTTGTTGGTATGCCGTTGAAAACAATATTATACATTTGCGATTCAACTACCCTAGCTAAAGGTACACTTGCCTAATCCTAATACTTGGTAGAAGAGAAGAGTTGCTTAGCTCCCAATATTTTAAACTGTTGTGATTGGTTAGGGTCTAGCTATAACCTTTTGTATAAATACTGGGCAATTTCTGGAAAATAAACGCAAGGAGAGCTCAAGCATAAACATTAATCATACAGTGATGGTCATTGTTTATATCGGCTTAGAGCTGCCTGATGTTAGTGGCTGTTTGACACTTCTCAAACTTTGCCATTACAAAAAGATGCGGTCATGGAAGAGACGTTCCATTCGCTTTTAGAACTTCATTTGAATATTGAGGAAGAACACCACGCTTGACTCTACACGTGTCTGTTGTAAGGAATCTTTTTCTTGGGAGTCTCGATTGTGAGAAAAATGCCATTGGACATACTCATCCAGGGCAGACCTGAAATAAGCATTAAACAGTAACATATCAACTCTGTTCTTCAATCAATTCGACATCTGAAACAACTCACAAAATCAACCTCTTCGCTGCGTAAGACGAATTATTAAAATCGGGAAGATTTCGAGAGCGATATACTGATCTTGGATCTAAACCAACCGCAAACACAACGTGCTTCCAGTTATCCTCTAGTCATCCTCCAGCTCGTTTCTTATCTTCTCATCGCGAAGAACGAACGCTAACTAGGCGGCGGCACTCGAGCGACGCATGGTCGTTTAGGCACGAGGACGATACACGATGCGCCACGCCAGTGATGGCGTCCAAGGAATGCGTCGTAGCGTGCATCCAGCCCTTCCATCGTCAACCTCTTCTCCTCTGTCCTGTCGCGGCCTAAATAAACGCAGCAGAAATAACGCGGACTGTTGGCGATAGCGAAACGCACAGGATGAAACTTACGGTAGTCGCCAAATCGCATACGTCGTGCTGTGCAGAATTAGATACTGTCGGATTTGGGAAAAGAGCAGTATTTAATTTGTACCTCCCCACCTTAAAGTGTGCCGGTCGGGGGCAGGTAATTTTCGGACCGACCCCCGACCCTAGGAGTGTAAGGACAACCAGTAAAGAATAAGGTAGTCAGTCAGAGGAATTTATAGAAAGCGGACCTCGAGTTATTCTTATTTAATCCAAGTACCCTTGCAGCCCATCCCTAACACACGTAGCCTTTAGCGCATCTCCGCGACTTTTAGTTGTTTCAATTCAACAGATACAGTGGCTCCAAAAAGTATTCGTACACTATGTTACAAATAAATTCGTTTAACCTTGAAATTCTGAGTGTTGTGGGACGTTATAAAAATAAATTTTATTTTCTGATGTTCTGAATAAATATATCACTTTATTTCTCCGATGCTTCTACTCGGACGCGTAAGCCAGGAATGTCCTGTCCAATTTGCGTTTTCCAGGCATGACGCCTCGTTGTGCTCAAGGATTGGCGGAAATACAAGAGGGAGGAAAAGGTTCTTCCGAGCTGCATCGGGCTTCGAACTATATCCGATTCGTTTATTACCTCCGGGGCCCGAGCGTTCGGATACAGGTATCTTTTTCCACCACTCCGTATTTCCTCTATGTGGTGTACGCCACAGTCTGATGGAAGTATTTAATAAAACTTTGTGGGTATGTAGATCGTAATAGTACACGTGTGAATTAATCTCTTATTTTCATTTAAATGCCATTTTAAAGGGGTGAAACCAGCATTGAAGTTTCTGAGTTTTCTCTCATTTTTTAAAGATAACTTTGTAATGGTACTTAAATGAAGCAAAACCTTTCAAATAGAAAATGTTTAATTTTTAATACTCTATCGCCCTGTCATAAAAAAAGAACATCGGGCCTCGAACTATATCCGATTAGTTCATTACCTCCGGGGCCCGAGCGTTCGGATACAGGTACCTTTTTCCACCACTCCGTATTTCCTCTATGCGGTGTACGCCATAGTCTGATGGAAGTATTTAATAAAACTTTGTGGGTATGTAGATCGTAATAGTGTACGTGTGAATTAATCTCTTCTTTTCATCTAAATGCCATTTTAAAGGGGTGAAACCAGCATTGAAGTTTCTGAGTTTTCTCTCATTTTTTAAAGATAACTTTGTAATGGTACTTAAATGAAGCAAAACCTTTCAAATAGAAAATGTTTAATTTTTAATACTCTATCGCCCTGTCATAAAAAAAGAACACAGAAAAGCTTGTATTCAAAGCGTGAAAAATCGGTGAAACTTTGAGATTCATTATCAGCACCCTTAAAAGATATTTTGCCGCCAAAAAAATTGCTCCATGCAGGATACACCATGCTCTGTACGCACAAAAAGTTTCATTTAAATCAGAATTCCAGAAGTAGATGAATTTCTTTATAATACAGTGTACGAATACTTTTTGGAGCTACTGTAGGTGGGATGAAACACGAGAACGAAAGGGGTGAAATGGGAACGGTGATCGTGAAATATGTTTAGGCGACTAGATTGAACGGTGATCGAGGGTTGCACGAGTTTCATGGGATTTTCTGTGTAAAAGATTGCTAGAAGGTTTTCTAGAAATTTGAATTCTACGCTTTTTCTGTTATTCCTCAATTTATACCTCGTCATTGGTTTATACTATATTCTACCGTGTACTATTTATTATTTCAAATTTGTGCAATGCGACAGTTTTCATTCTGTCATCTTTATTATCGTTTGGTCTTCGAATTTTACCCGTTTTATAAATAGGAATCTTTTAAAATCAGGAATTATCGATCGTTAACTGTAATAGCTGGATTTCACGTGTTCTGTGGTAGATAGTAATTTCACGTTTGGAAACCTGTTTTTTAAGACTGATTTTTATACCAGCTGTTTTTATTGCCTCCTTAACCGTGCCATTCAGCGTTTCCTTCGACTGTCTGTGAAGATACTTTCGTTAATTGAGGCAGACCGTAGAAAAAGTGGATTCGCCGGGGTCTCTTCATGTAAAAGAGCTATGCCATTCAATTTTTCTGATGTCTCTGGCTGTCACCAGTCCTCTGAACGCTTCGGATCGAGAGTTAATCACGAACCGTTCTGCTGCTTTCGAGGGCCTAGCTTTGTGGACTGATTGCTTTGAAGCGTTTGCACAGATTCAATCTCCATTTATCTATAACTCTGGCTGGTTAGACCGTGGAAATACGGTTGGAATCTATTCAATCCTATGCTTTGTCTTTGTTCATCCGCACTTGTTAGGATTTAGGAACTTCGTCAATTTTTTTTTTTTTGTGAAAATGAAAATTTACATAGACCAATCTATTTCTTATACCAAATTATTTTTCACCGTAGGTCTGTTTCCAGCAAAATGAAACACAAGCAACTATTTTTGATTGCCTTAAAAATCCGAGAAAGGTTGAAAAATAATTAATCTTTTAAATTGTATATCAATTTTCTAATCATAGATCTCTCTCTAATAAACATAGTTACCTATAAACAACTTTATGTCTTTTCTTAAAAAATAAAAAAGGAGTGGTGTCCAGTCATAGGACAATCAATCTTAGATCCTCTAAAAGACACAAAATAAAGGGATTCGTGGGATGAAACAAAAAATTGGAGCAGGATCAATAGGTATGCCATGCCAACGAGGAACGATTTTGATCAATCGTTTGTCATGCCAACCAGCATCGACTATCGATCTTTGACGTATCGTCGAATCGTCGCGTGAAATGGTAGGTGTGCGTGTATCCTCGATCGAGATCCACGTATCGATCAACCTAGGCCATCCATCAAAAGATCCAGACGAGTCGTAGGAGGTCCGGATCCAGGTAGAGGATCTCCGTGCTTGCTTCGACTATCTCTATCCTACATTCGCCATAGCCACCTTGTTTCATTACCATAAACTCAGCGTCTTGTTACCATTTATTGGAATGGGATCGTGTTTAACGTGAATTCAAAAATTCGAGTAAATTTTGAACTCAACATTTTTCGATCTAAATGTCTAGTTTCGAAATTCACTAACATGGACACTGTTAGTGAAAGGTGATTGTTAGTCACCAAATGATAGTTTCGCAAATTTTCAGATTTTAGTCAGTTTGTTTATTAATCAGACCCGGAGGTTAACAAGTCTTATATGTAATTTTAGTCCACGACTTAACTAAACTAAATGAAGTTTAATGTAAGTGAATCTTAATAAATATTTTGAACTTGAACATTTTTGAAGTTAATATTGTTAGACGACTAACAGTCACCTCTCGAGTGCAAAGGGTTAATCGAATTCTATGTGTAGCAAATTATCATACTATTATGATTAACCTGTTCACTCATGATACAGCTACCTTTAAACGTTCATTATTCAGTCTGTTCAACAATTTTTAATTGTCATTTTTAGCCTTTTCATGGCATTGTCGTACTATAATATAATCCATCATTTATAATTTTATGTGCTCCAAGGGCCTTGACCCGTTCATTGTTAAATAAATAAATAACAAAATAATTAGGATAGTAGAGAACGATCGGAAAGGCTGGCTCGAAGGTCTGCCGCTATTTTTGTTTCTCACGACACGACGTTGCTGAATTGGCCCTCGTGGGCTGTTAGGATGCTGGACCAACGGTTTAGCCTAGTTCGCCGACGAAACGGTAAAGAAGAAGCCGACGATCGATGCTTGCTCGCGTCCAAATCGACATCCCGCGTTATCGATCAATTAAACGAGTGACGAAAGAGAATGGTCGCTGGAATTAATTAAGAGACGAGCCCGGTTAATTAGCTTTTCGTGCAGCAACCAAACGAAGGACACGTGTCGTGAATAGCGTTAAGCAAGCGTTCCACTTTCATTGATGATTACTCAATAATCTATAATCAGGGAAAACGAGGAAATGTTTTTCTTCGGGAGATACAGGGAATGCACAGTTTAAAAAACGAGCATCCCCGAATATCCAAGCTATTTTTCTAAATATAGTATCCATAGAGTTCTTCGAAAATTCAATTTTCACTTTAAGCTATGTTTCTGAAAAATCAGTTTAGTCAAAATGATTTATCGTTAACAATCGTTATAATAATCGTTAAAAATTTCGAAGCACCCTGATCTTTCGTTGAAATTCAACGTAACGAACATAAAATAAGTGAGCATTCATTTTTGACAACCGTTACAAACGATACATCTTCTTTTCTTTCCGTAGAATTTCAACATTTTCTTCAGCTCTGAAAAAAACGTGTATCTTTTAGTAATCCGCAAGGGACGATAAATTTAGACAAAAGAAATAACCAAATGGAAAGCCTCCGCTCTTTTCACTGTCCACTTCCCGACATTCCACTCGTGCTAACCTCCGCCGTAGTCCTCCCTGTACAGTAGCGGACAAAAGTTTAAGATCAGAGAATCGACAAAAATTAAGTAATTAATGTATGAGAAATAGTACAGTAAACAAATTTCGTGTTCTGCATTAATCAATAAGTACTATATTATCTTATTAACGATAAAAATGAATGTACAGACAATATTTATAAACTATGACACTATACTTTATGTTGTCTTCTCTTCTTAACTCTTTCGCGACGACACACCTGTACCATACTTTGCCACGATTTTCTGCCTTGCCTAATGCCTGTACTATAATGCACTAACAATAATATAATTACAATTTTAATAATATTTATTACGTATTATTTTTTAATCATCTTCTTCAGTTTCGTTCCGTAGGAGGGAACACTCTTACTAAGAAAGATGCTTTATTTCTTTAACAATAAAATTTGTACCGTATATGGTTAGCATCGGCGTCTGCGAACCAATAAATGACTGCCGTATATATACGGCGTGAGCCGCTGTGATGCATCTAATGACTGTCGTATATATACGGTGTTAGTCGCTGTGATGCATCTAATGACTGCCGTATATATACGGCGTTAGCCACTGTGATGCATCTAGTGATCGTCGAATATATACGGCTTCAGCCGCAGAGATGCACATAGTGACTGCCGTATATATACGACGTCAGTTGCTGTGATGTACATAGTGACTGCCGTATATATACGACGTCAGTCGCTGTGGTGCACCTTGTGACTGCCGCATATATACGGTGTCAGTTGTTATGATGCACATAGTGACTGCCGTATATATACGGCGTTAGCTGCAGAGATGCATCTAGTGACTGCCGTATATATACGGTACCACTCATGAAAGGGTTAAATTTATGTCCGCTACTGTACATCCCCGACGTTATCAGCCGCCCCTTTCCCCGTCCCTTTGCCCTCCGCGCTCTTTGAACGGCCGGACACTTTTCCGTCGGGGTGACTAGCCTTTTCTCTCGTCCCGTCGTTTTCAGGCCGACGCTCATGCGAAGAACGTGGCGCGTTTTCATTATCTATAGGCCGCCGTTTCTGTTTAACCACGGGCCCCTTCGGTAAACAAGCCGCTTTCAGCCGGCCATCTTGCCGTAGCGGCGACGTGAGCTTGGAAAATTGGATAAAATGCTTTCCTTTTCGCACAAATACAGTGTGTGCACGATGCTTCGTCTTCGATTTGGAAACAAACGCCGCGGAAATTGCGGAGAACGAGACGAAATCCGCTGACGGCGGTGTCGACTGTCGAGGATGAGACGCGTTTCCGGTTGAGGCTTTCGAGATGAGTTTCTCTCGGGAATAAGCAGAGAAATTTCTTTGATTTCTTCCGTGGTTTTTGCTTTTTTTTTTTAATTTCAATCAAATTTTACGATCGATGGTCTTATATTCGAACAATTTTCTTTACGTTAAAGAAATCGTCTGTTTATCGAATATGAAGACTGAGGTAAATTTTCGATTGGTTTTTAGAGTCATTTATTGGAGAAATTTACAGTTTCTCTCTTTTTTTTTGTTTTAACCCTTTGCGCTCGAGAGACGACTGTTAATCGCCTAATAATACTAACTTCAAAAATTTCCAAATTCAGAATATTTACTAACATTCGCTTATATTAAACTTCATTTAGTTTAGTTAAGTAATATACTAAATTTTACATGTATCACTGTTTACCCTTTGAGTTTAACTAATAAACAAACTAACTAAAGTTTGAAAATTTGAGAAATTATCATTTGGTGATCAACAGTCACCTCGAGCGCAAAGGGTTAATTCTGGGTATTCTGATCTTCTTGAATTTTTACGATTTTCTTATTAGCCATGAAAAAAAAAAATAGGTCGTGTTTCCAGGATTTGAGGCGTTATGAGTTTTCTTGAAGAGCCACGGAGGGAGGGGTGGATCTTGCAAAGGACAGATTATAAAGCATATGTTTGTGAGTCGAACAGAGAATTCAGAGGTCGGGATGGAATCGAAATTCGAGCATCGTTCGCTCGTAAAAGCCGTAGATATAATGTCGTTGCACGTGTTGCCCGTTACCGGTTCGCGTGTTTGCGTTTCCTGTCCATTTTCCTACCGTTTCTCCGTTTCGCTGAAAATCTAGCGGACAGTATTGCGTTTCAACATTTTTACGCGGTCGTTTCGTTTTCACGTTTTGGACCCAACGTCGTTGCCGTGATTTACGTAAACGCGTCGTTCGTTGTGGTGACACACGTATGACTGAAAAAAATCTGGGACCTTATCGCGAACACTACTCGGAGAGACGAAATACCGTAGAAATTGTTAAGCCGCGTCCACATAGAAGAGAACAGTTCGCGTGCGGTTCGCGAGCTATTCGTCAACGGAAAACGCAGCATATCCAGACTGGAGCTCGCGAACAGTTACAAGCTTGTTCGCTCTGTATTCATGGGCAGTTCGCTATTAGCTTTTTCCACATACTGTGTTACAAACGCGTCCAGATACGCTTCGAGCTCGCGAACAGTTTCTTTGATGTACCGCTTCCCGAGCGAACACTGTTCGCTGTTCGCTGCTCGCTGTTCGCGAAAGTGTCCACACTGCTGGCGAGCACAGCTCGCAAACAGTTCGCGAGCTGTTCGCGAACAGCAGTGTGGACGCGGCATTAGACGACGTTTCTCTGTTCGCGCAGCTTGCGGGCTTAACCCTTTCGCTACGAGCGGTGACCATAGTCACCCCGTGAAATTTCACGAACAGAGTATTATTGCATTATGCGATAATTTTTTAACCCTTTCCTTTCTACGATCGATTATAGTTACGCTCTACGTAACAGTTGTTCCGTAAGTGCACACTTTTGGCATAGCCGCTTGTTCAGCCGAAGAATCCTCCCGTAGCGAAAGGGTTAAACAAATTAAGAAATATCAAATAAAAGAGCACCAGACTTTACTTGCGTTAAAGTTTATTCAGTTTACTTAAACGATAGCGAAACCTTTCAATAGAAATATTTGCGTTAGGAACTTCGCGAAGGCGTAATGCTATTGCTAATAATTTTTAATAATATTGATACTAATATTTGTAATAATATTGATACTAATATTTGTAATAATATTGATACTAATATTTGTAATAATAATAATACTAAGAATATTAAACCTTTGCACTCAACAGAGGTAACTGTTAGTCGTCTAATGACATTAACTTCAAAAATTTTCAAATTCGAAATATTTACTAAGATTCGTCTATATTAAACATCATTTAGTTTAGTTAAGTGATATACTAAAATTTACATATACGACTATTTAACCTCTGAGCCTGTCTAATAAACAAACTAATTGAAGTCTGAAAATTTGTGAAACTATCATTCGGTGACTAACAGTCACCTCTCGAGCGCAAAGGGTTAATATTAGTAATAATACTAATACTATTAATTTGATACGAATAGTTGTGTTTCAAACACGAACGGTTAACAACACCATGATTACCAGAAAATCCCCAAATCTAGATCTCTGTAATACGCAGAGGCATAATTTGTAAGACCAACTTTAACAACATACTTTGGAAGTTCATTTGGCTACACGCTGCACGTACAATTCTGTCTCTTTCAATTCTCGAATATGCAACCAGGCAAGTAATTTACAAGTCAAAAGAAGATTTGTACGATATAGTTCTCTGTAATAGTGTCTGTCTATTACACGAACAGTCTGTCGTCGAGAAAGAGCTCCAAAAAGAAAATCGCGGAAAGCGTGAAACGAAATCGAATGAATGGCAATTGAGCGGAAGTGAGCGTGGAGGGCCGCCGCCCGTTCCCTTCCGTTCTATATGCGTATGTCATATCATTGTGTATGTATGCGTGGAATTCGTTCGTGTGAAACGCTTTCGAGTCCCGAAGTTGTTCGCGCATATACCTGTACGCTGACTCGTTGCCGTGGCATTCCTGAAGTCTGGTTCGCTCGGTAATTATGAGATATTAGCCGGTAATTTATAGCCGTCTCAGGGTCCTTCTCAAAGGCAGCGGGGCTCTCGTCGCGATCCTCTGCCTTCTCTCTCCCTACCCCCTCCGGCCCATCGTTCGCTTCCCCCTCGTCGTGTTCTTCCTCTCTTTGATGGAAGAATAGCGTTCGAACCGGAGGGACGTTCGCCTTCTTGAATCCTGAGGGTCCAGAAGGTCAGCCGTTGCATTCATCCCTCTCTTCTTTACTTTCTCTCTCTCTCCCCCGCTCTCTTTCCTTTCTCTTTCTCTTTCTCCCCTTTTTCTTTCTTCCTCTTCCTCTCTTTTTGTCTTTCTCTTTCTCCTTTTCTCTCTTTCTCTTTCTTCCTCTCTTTTTATCTTTCTTCCTCTCTTGCTATTTTTCTGTTTCTCTCTTCCTCTCTTTTTCTTTCTCCTTTTCCCTTCCTCTCTTTCCCTCTTTCACACTGTCTCGCTCTCACACTCCCTCACTCTCTCAGCCCGCTTTATTCTCACTCTTTCTCTCGTTCTCTCTCTCTTCCTTCCTTTGGTCCCATCCTCGTTGTTTCTTTCGTTCCGTTCTTTTCTTTTTCTCTGTTTCGTTTCTTCAGCGATCTCTGTCCCCGTCTCCGGGTAATTATTTTCGTTCTTTAAGTCTCCTTCGGGGAGGCAGTGAAGAGGGAGGGAGGAGAGACCTCCTACGACCGGAAGTAACGAAGGGATAACGTTCGATTAGCATTCCCGGCTGATGAGTAATAAAGCTCCGGGGCCCGAGAGTTTGGTATGGGATCGATGATTAATTACGGGCTTCCAGACGGTGATTTTTATTTCGAACGATTTTATTCAACATCGAGGTGTGCCACGGTGGGTTAATCCGCGTGTGGAAGTTCGTTAAATATAGCCGTGGAATTTATAGTCCGGAGTGGGAGACTGGATAGGACTCTGGGTGAATGAATTGGTGCTTGATTTCTGTTTTCGTTTTACTTGGGCCACGAATTATCTTCTAAACGAAGCAATACCGATCATTAGCATTGCGAGTTGTCAGAATATAATTTAGTAATAATTTTTTTGATACTTTGTGTAATTAATCCGTTGACTGTCACGCAAATTTAGTGCCCCTTACTTTGAGTGTCAAGGTTTCATTTAAAAAAAAAACATGGTTTTACAAAATATAATAATATTAAGTTACTGATATGATATTGTAATGGCATTTATAGTAATTTTTATTGAAAAAAAAAGAAACACTACGAGATATCTCATAGTTGGCAGTCAATGGGTTAACGAGGGTCGCTCGGATATTTTATGGAACCTTTCGATTTTGATCGATGTCAGTGTAACTCTGAATTAATAAATTAGTACTTTACTCATTTGTTGCATTATTCGTACAAAAATAGTTGTCGAATGTACTAATGCACTGAAGTAACAAATTTAAACGCTACACTACACTAATCAATCAACAACGAAACTGTGACAAAATTTCTTTACCTGTTTTTCACTCTTTTAGTGTTTAATTTAAGTTTGCTTTACTATATAACTTAAACAATAAATTACATTAACAGATGAAGCTTCTTGAGCAAAATTTTGCATACATAACACCGTTAGCAAGCAACGTAGCGTTAAATTGATACAAAAATTGCTACGATGCACCGTACAAAGTTTCTCAGGCTTAATAACCGAGAAATCGTGATTTCCCCATCGGTGTTAAATCACCTATTACCGCGTTTCAGTTCCCGAGAACGTAATCGAAAGTATCGAAAGTGTTGGACGATTGCATCACGGGAACTCGCGGCGTTATCTCGACCTCTCACGAGATACCACTTATCGTTCGCTACAAGATTCTAAGCGAGAAAACACGCGAATCCTTAATGCGATTACTCTGTCTGCGTTATCGTTCTGCTAATTGCCAACGCATTTCTTTTCTTTTCTTTTTCAGGTAAGTATCATCCACGTCGAACAGAACGATTTATGACCTCGTCGAAGAGGAGAAAGAAGATGATGATGATGATGATGATAATGATGGTGGTGGTCTATTCGTGGTAACAAATTCCTTGACAAATTTATTTATTTATTTATTTATTTAGTACTTAACGGGCATAGCCATTTATATATACATATATACATAGGTAAAGAGAAAAAAATAAAAATAAAAAAAAGGGACAAGAGTTTCTTTTAGAAATTTATTTATTTATTTATTTATTTAGTACTTAACGGGCATAGCCATTTATATATACATATATACATAGGTAAAGAGAAAAAAATAAAAATAAAAAAAAGGGACAAGAGTTTCTTTTAGAAATTTATTTATTTATTTATTTATTTATTTAGTACTCAACGGGCATATTCCTTTATGTATACATATATGTATACACAACTAAAGAAAAAAAAGTAAAATTAAAGAAAAAGAAACCAAAGTTCATACCGGAAATACGAGTAAATACATACGCGAAGCGTGAGATCAATTTATTTAAAAGGACGGTCTACATTCGATCGATAATTAACCCGTTTTAATTGAAACTTCAAACCCTAATTAATAGGTACCAGGGGAGAGACGTTAGAGTGACCGATGAAAGAACGCGAAAGAACTCGATGAATCATAAGAACAATAAATTATGAACGCCAAGCGTTTCTCTGCAAAGTAATCGTAATCTCGAGCTAATTATAAACTGTCCTGATGCAAAGTGTGTTGAACTGATTAGTGCACTTTAAACGTCATCGAATCGTTCAACGGTTCGAGATGTCGATGAAGAAGAAAAGTGGTCAATCGGTAAAAGAAATTTGTTAATCGCTAGTCGAAACAAATGAAACAATTATGTCTTCCAAAACTTGTAAAAAAATATAAAAATTTTGAATTTATATATTTTATAACGCTACATTCATTTTATAATGAACACTTAACTTTTTGCATTCGAGAAGTGACTCATAGTCTTTCTATAATATATTCTATAATAATACTAAATTCAAAAATTTTTAAGTGCCAAATCATTCATTAAGATTCATTCATATTGAACTTCATTCGGTTTATTTAAACAATACATTAAATTATACTCGTGTGACTATTTAACCCTTTGGATTTGAAAATTTTCAAAATTTGGTTAATTTTTTGGACATTAACGATTTAACTTGTAAAATTGATTTCAATTAATTCCAATCATAAATTCTAACATTTTAATTTTCAAACGAAAATTGAAGGTGATCATTTAGCCTTTTGAGTTGGAATTTTATAAAGTTCAGTAAACACGAGAGACTGGTAAACAATTGTGTAAGAGGCGCCAGCACAGAAAACGATTTTGTCCTCGTGTGACTATTTAACCTCTTGGATTTGAAAATTTGCAAAATTATTAGTTGGTGACATTGACGATTTAACTCGTAAAATTGATTTCAATTACTTCCAATCATAAATTCTAACATTTCAATTTCAAAACGAAAATTAACACGTTCGTCGCCACGTCACTCATATTTGGGTGACGCTCTTTTTCTTCAAGTTAAATAGGATTTAAAATTGAAATTTGTAAAGGAATTTAATAAAATAAGCGTTGAAGTATAATATATATAAAATAAAAATTTTTGCTATTTTTATATTTTTGTACCCCAGTTTTTTATGCAATCGGATTTGGGCCCAACGAAAAACTCAGCCGAATCACGTTGGGCGACGAACGTGTTAAAGAAGAAGGTGATCAATTAGCCTTTCGAGTTGGAATTTTGTGAAGTTCAGTAAACACGAGAGGCTGGCAAACAATTGTGTAAGAGGCGCCAGCACAGTAAACGATTTTGTCCCCTTCAGATCGTCGAACGTCGTGTCCCCGGCAATAAATCTGATAACAGGCATCGAACAGCCGTGATAGTTTGTCGGGCAGTTGTTTAAACTGTAAGAGCCATTGTCCGATTAGGCTACCGGGAGTGGACAGCCGCTTATCTGGTAGGCAAACGTAATTTCGTAAAACGTGTTTAACTGTATCGCGCGCGACGATATATCTCGTGCCCCTTCGATTATCGATACAGCGATACCACACCGTCCACGTTAGGGGTCTTGGTTTTGGCAGCGATAACAGGAAACCAAGGATTACATTCGCAAACATTTAACGCGATTTCACTCGATCGCCAGGGATAGATAACCAGATGGAAAATTTGTAAAGAACCAAGTTATTTCTCTTCACGGAGATTGAGAATTTTTACGTCGAATTTCACAAAATTTTTAACGAAAAGCTGACTTATTTTGTGTAAAGGGATACAAATTTATCTTCTTTTATCCATTAATTTTATTTTACGATTGAATATTTTGTAAAAGGGTTATTTTGGTTAAAATTTATTTATTAGCTTTTGAGAAGTATTTTTCAGGATTTGTAAATAGAGAATCTATTGTAAACTATTGTTTATCATTATTAAAATATTTATTATGAAATTTCAGTTTCTTACGAAACTTTAAATTTTGAAGTTTTATCGTAATAATATGTTATGAAAATGACATAAAAATAAATCATGATTATAATATTATCATTAAAACTCATAAAATTTATTCACTTTCAACTTACCGTGAAGTATAGTAATTTCGTAGCCAACAGCGAAACACGTAAGTACGTAAAGCTCTAAATCCTAGATTACATCGTAATCGAAAGTACCTACCACGCTAATAACATGAAAGCGACACAATAAATTACTCGGAACGTTCTATAAATAAGTTTATCTGTGTAGTTACCTATATAGATAAAGATTGGTTTCTTCCCGTCCAACATAAAGTAATGCGAGTAAAATAATTCTCCGTTTATCTAAAGTACCGTAGAAAAAAAATATATAAACCCTTCGGACGAATAATAAATTCTCGTCTAAAGATTCCAGATATCCATAGATCCGTAAATAAATCTTCGCCGCTATTTTGTAATCATTACACTCGACACTGATTCCGTTTCTCTTCTATTCTACACTTATATTTTATTTTTCCCAATATGTACCGTCAACGAAACCCGATGAATCGTATCGTAACAGTTTCACGTACGTTAGACAAGAACATTGCCTTTTTTTTACCGGTTCCCTACAAACTGTAAAACGACAATTGTTAAACACCACAATTACACCATAATTCTATAATTGCGTAAGCATCTTAAAAGTTATAAGACTTTTGTTTCTCTTTTTCTTTTTCTCTATTCTTCTGTATTTGTATCGCGTGCAATTTACGTTTATATCGTTATGCATAAAAAAGGCTTCCAGTCTGTTCGCAAATAAAATAATAATAATAATAATAATAATAACAACAATAATAATAATAATAATAGTAATAATAGTAATAGTAATAATAATAATAGTAATAATAGTAGTAATAGTAATAATAATAATAATAATAATAATAATAATAATAATAATAGTAATAATAATACTATGAATGATAATAATAATGATATTATTCACATTCCTTTAATTTAAATAAAAAATTTCACGCAATCTGTGTATTTATCTGCAACCACCTCAAAAAATAAAAAAGCAGAAAAAGTATAAAATCCAGTTCAATGGCATTTAAATTGCAAATTAGAGAGGAAACGCGTCTGCAGTTTCGTCGATTATTAAAATGATTTTTTGCGCCCGGTTCCGCGATAAACGGGTTCGTCGAACCGTGTCCAGAGACGACAAGTATCGCGAATCGCAGTTTTTGTCTCGATTACACGGGATTTAATTATCCTGACTATACATCTCTCACTCTTTCTTTCTCTCCCGCTATCTCGCTCTGTCTCGTCGAACGCGCAGTCGGCCGTGTAAATCCGCGGGATAGCTGGTTACGTAAACGTTGTTAAATATTTGCAGGGGGCGTGTTTAATTAATTGCATCGGCCCCTCCTCCGCCTCGCGACGCTTTCAAATGTTTTCGATGCCCAGCAATTTTTCGTTCGATCCAACGGAACGGAATCTGATTGTCGGATCATGAGAATCGGGCGTTATCAAATTTTTTCGAGACCGTAACGAGTGCACACGTTCGAGCGTTAATCGTTCGTATAAAAGTAGAGGATGGGGAGGAATTTTCGTGACCACTTTTTAAACCGTTGCCGCAAATGACGTCTATAGCAATCCGATCTTTGGCTATACGTAGGCAAAAATCACGACTATAATCGTCGTGCACATTTTGATCGATAAAAAAAAAATAACAACGTTAGTACGAAGTGTACTAACATATATACATTTGTTAATTATTGAGCAACACATCTAGAAAAAAAGTTATAGCATACCAGACAGCATATTAATTGTTTTTTTATGCGGTTATTATTATACCAGAGTAAACCCTTTGCGCTCGAGAGGTGAGTGTTAGTCATCAAATGATAGTTTCGCAACTTTTCAGTCTTTAGTTAGTTTGTTTATTAGTTAGACTCAGAGGTTAAATAGTAGTATATGTAAATTTTAGTATATCACTTAACTAAATTGAATGACGTTTAATACAGGCGAATCTTAGTAAATATTTCGAATTTGACAATGTTTGAAGTTAGCATCATTAGATGACTAACAGTCACCTCTCGAGCGCAAAGGGTTAATAACATGTGCAATTCCCATATTTATAATTTCCTTGATCATTTCTATTTCGCAATTCTATCCCATAACCGAGGTTTAACCCTTTGCACTCGAGGGGTGACTGTTAGTCGGTTAATAATACTAACTTCAATGATTTTCAAGTGAAAAAAAATTAATTAAGATTCGTTTATATTAAACTTTGCTAAAATTTGCATACATGACTATTTAATCTCTTCACCTGACTAATAAATAAACTAAAGTCTGAAAATTTGCGAAACTATCATTCGGTGACTAACAGTCACCTCTCGAGCGCAAAGGGTTATTAACATGTGCAATTCCCATATTTATGATTTCCTTGATCATTTCTATTTCGCAATTCTATCCCATAACCGAGGTTTAACCCTTTGCACTCGAGGGGTGACTGTTAGTCGGCTAATAATACTAACTTCAATGATTTTCAAGTGCAAAATATTTATTAAGATTCGTTTATATTAAACTTTGCTAAAATTTGCATACATGACTATTTAATCTCTTCACCTGACTAATAAACAAACTAAAGTCTGAAAATTTGCGAAACTACTATCATTCGGTGACTAACACTCACCTCTCGAGCGTAAAGGGTTAAAAACGCGAAGCTATCGTATCGTCCTTGAAATCCTACAAAATTCTGAACGATCGATTCCCCCTCGAGCGATCCATGCGTCGAGGAACGAGAACGCGATAGCAGAATGGCCGCGTCGTGGCTTCTCCCATGCAAAGTAGGCAGCGAGGGAACGGAAAAAGGGCCGCTCCGGTATTTTAGATAAAAGTGTAATCCGTCCGGGAAAAGGAAGGAAGCGAGCGTATAAATTAGAAATGTAGGCGAGAGCGAGAAACGGTCCCGAGCTCGGTGACGATCTCGTTGGCAAGAAAATAAATAAAGGAACGAAGAAGCTGCTTCTGTTCCTGGTGGACAAGAGCGAGGATGAGGCGAGGTTATTAAAAAATGGGAAACAGTAGAACGGAAGAGGAAACCGAGGAATACGAGCCACGATGACGACCGCAGCCACAAAGGGGATCGAGAAAATTGAAGGAAGCAGGAAGAAGCGGCGGAAGAAGAAAAAGAAGAAGAAAAAGAAGAAGAAGACGGAGAAAGGGGAAAAAAAGAGGAAATTCTGGATGAAGGGTTGAAAGAGGAAGCGGAAGAGACGAGCAGAGGATAGCTTGCGGCCGGAACAATGGCCGAAAATTGCAGGGCCGAAGATCGCTCGGAGGGAGGAGAAAAAGAAGAGCGGGCAAGATGCTGGATTTACATAAGACTCGGGATATATTATCGGCCATTGTTCCCTTGCTCGCATTAAAATGATATTCGGGAATGGTATATATAGCACCGGGCCAGATTATGGAAGCCATCGATGATAAAGCGTTCGGGGGCGCTGCCAGAGATATTTCGTTCCTTATTGATGGGGCCACGGCGGCTGGGAGGATCGATCGTGTCAGGTTCGATCGCTTTTCTGGCGCGAACGAGAGGGGGGCAGGGGATAAACGCGGTGCAATTACTTGTAACAATTTCTTTTCTTATAAAGGAAAGTGAAAAGTGAGCGCCATTTGTAAGGATTCCGTAATGGACAGGCGTATCGGTAAACTGTTATGGATTAATCTTTAGCTCACAATTTTTAATCTTCAGACACGTATACTTTTTTTCTGTATTCAGTTTTTTTATTATTTACGTACGAAACAATTGCATAACTAACGGGTAATCATAAGTATTTACCTATCACGTGTTTATTAGCTTCTTTCTTAAGGTAACTAATTTGAATAATTATTTGCAACCCTTGAGTATAAAACAATGACATTGATAAAAATTGATATAAATTAAATACGGTAGTTCAAATAATAAATGCTACCGAGTAACTTCATTGAAATCAGTAAGACGAGGCTGTGCTCCCTAAGACAAGTTCTCCCTAAAGAAAAAAAGAAAAACTAACGATTTACATTTTAACAAGCTTTCCAAATATTTTGAATACCGTGTCCTTATCAAACCCAATCTCGCCATTGGCGTAGCTAGAACTTTTGCAGCCTAGAACTATAATTTCAACATTCCCCAAGGTTATTTTTCTTAATTATTAGTTATTAAGTTATTTTACGTAATCAAGATTATTAGGTTAACACGAATAAACGGATCGTTGAAGAATAAAATAGTTTATTGTTTATTTAACGAGTTTTGTTCCCCTTTGTATACATTATGAGATTTACAGTAATTGAATTAACACTGAATTGAGTTGGTTTAAAAAGGTGGCATTGGGTGAGAAGATCGGAAAGGTTGTTAGCATGCATCGTTGTACGATTAACCCTTAATTTGGCACCGATCAAAATATTCAAAATATATGAATTTGACAATTTTGTAGCTTTAGGGGTATGTCATAAAGTCCTGGAATTTTTTTTTTTTAAATCTACAATAGCCCACTGCTGGGAAAAGTTTTTACTATTTGTTTATGGTATAAATAAACGTTTAATCGATTAGAAATCGATGAACATGAAATAAAAACTTGTCAGGATTTATTTTAAAAATGTGTCCGTCACGCCGGACTTTATCAAATTAAAGGTTAATCTAATTTTGCATTCCTTAACACTAGAACTACCAACGATTAAATGGTACTTATTTGCATGCAAGAGATCAAGTTGAAAAATATATGAAAAAATATGGAATACGTAAAAAACAGATCTTTATTTATTCCTTTTGCAGAAAATCATAGCAAATTTTGGAAGCTTTATCACAGTGAATTTATAAGGTTGCTACGAATAATCACCAATTGGTAATTTTGACTGCTCTGGTAGTTCTAGTGTTAAATAGAATGGTGAGACACTTGTCGCATTTTGGAAGCTCGTCCATGTATTAAATATAACAGTATAAATAAAGTAAAATTCTATCCCATCTGAAAAGTGTACCCCCTCCACCCTCCCCTAGCTACATCACTGCTTTCCGTTGTCCTTTCGAAAAACGAAGACCTTCCAGGGAGCAGCCAGGAAATTCCTCCGGCGTCCTCCATCGAAACCGGAGATCGGCTAATTACCGATGCTCGAAAGACGGAACGGAAAACGAGCCCCCCGACAGGGCACACCGTGTGCACGATAATCTTGACAGCGGATTTAACGAGGTCCAACGAAGGTTGTCCCCGAAAAACCCTTCAATTAAGTGATAACGTTACAATGCATCGACCGAGGGCTCCTTGATCCTTCGACTCTCGATCATCGCGAAAGGGTGGAGGAAGGGAGGGAGAGGTCTTGGCCTCTGGTAGCCGATCCGCTAATTACCAACCACGGGTGGAGCGCCTTTATTAACGAGAAGGGTGGAGGGAGGGGGGGTTACCTTTACGCGCCACGTCGTATTAAGCTTTAATTACACGCGGGAATTCGACACGTTTTAATTAGGTCGCGACGGCCTAGGCGGAGGCGACGCGAAACAAACCGGGTTCTGGTGGAATTTTTCCTTATTTATGGTAAACACGGAGACCTGTCTATGGGGTGCTTGAGTATCGATAGAGTTAGGGGATTACGAAAAATTCCTGGATAACGTTTAACCCTAACCATAGTGTAGGGGCGGTTAAATGATCCTGACTTGAAGTTTGATTTAAAATTGTGAATTGAAGGATAGGGATGAATGATTGTCTGAATGTTATCTTATATTAAATTGACGATCGTTTGTAATTTCTTTCGGGAAGATAAAAGTTGTCTTTATTTCGATTAGCTGTGTGCAAAGGGTTGGTTACTACTGAGATACTTGCAATGTTTGGGGTAGTTTCTATTCTACAAAGTAGTATGCTCGTTTTTAAGTAACAGGTGTATTATTTTAAAAAGCTTTCTTTATTTACAAGTTTAAGATGTATGTGTACTCAGTTTCCATTTTTTAATTATATTTATTATCGTTTCACAAAACAATGTATATGTTGCGGTAGATCAGTGTATGCCTTCCAATTAAGTAAAACCGAGCTGATTATAATTCAAGTCCTGAGCACTGGTGCTCGCACATCGTAAACTTTGTTAAGGAGTTCTTTTTCTTCTACGCTTGGTTGATCTCTGCTTCGAGGTTTCCAAAATTTTGCACAAGGCCCTTCCACTCCCTTCTCCAAATTGATATGTCCTGCGTGTCCGGGAGTAGGAAGAACCTTCCTTAGATTAGCGATGTGTTGATCCTCCGACTAAGTAATTTAATTTGCTTAACCCTTTGCGCTCGAGAGGTGACTGTTAGTCATCAAATGATAGTTTCGCAAATTTGCAGACTTTAGTTAGTTTATTTATTAGTTACAGTCAAACGCTAATTAGTCATATATGTAAATTTTAGTGTATCGCTTAACTGATACTGAATGACGCATAATATAGGCGAATCATAATAAATATTTCGAATTTGGATATTTTTGAAGTTAGTATCATTAGATGACTAACAGTCACCTCTCGAGTGCAAAGGGTTGAATCCGTAGCTTCGAACTTCTGCACCGTCAATAAAATACAGTCGTTTCGGTCTTGCAACGACCAGTATAAATGTATGAATACAAGTGCATATAAGTGCACGTGTCCATGTGTGAAAAAGCAAAGAAAAATAGTTCTAAAAAGCTTTAAACATCGGTACTAACCAAATTCCATGCATCACAACGTAAACGGATCTTTTTTACCTTAACGTTAATTTGTAACAAGAATTTTAATAAAGAATTTTTAATAATCTCCGCCGGGGAATCCTCGGAGGATCAACCGGTAACGTCTACCGTCCCAAGTAAAAAGAATAAAGGGGCGGAAGGAAGCGGGATGGGGAGGGTGAAAAGCGAAAAAGGACGAAGAAACCGGAGTCTTTCAACCTCCAACCTTCGAAACGAAACGAAACAAATTTCATTGGCGCACACCTCTCGCGCCCACCCTGTATATATACATCTACCTACCTCAGTCGGATCAATTTAAATGGCTATTCAGAACGGCTGAGTTACATTAATTGCGGCGTCGGAGGAAGTCCATTCATTAGTTTCATTGTTATTTCGGGGCCGACAGAACCGAGAGCCCATCGCCGTGAAAAAGCAACTGCTTCCGCCGTTCGCCGGGACCCCGCCTCTATTTTTCTCCTCGAATCTGCTCGATGATCCGACAAAATGTTTTATTTCCGCCGGCGATATCGATCCTCCTGGAATTACCGTGGACCAGTGGTTCTTAACACCACTGTGGCTCGTACCAATCGTATGGTAATACCAAACATCACGTTTTATACTATCGTTTTGCATAAACGATGTTTTAGCCATCGTCGCATAGTCGCATTGTGTTTGTGTGCAATAAGTTATGCGGTCGATAAAGTGTTAATTAGCATAACCTATTGTTGGGATTCTAATTTTCCGCCTATCGATGTGACTCAGTCAGTAGCCGACTGGAGTGTTGTTAAATGGCAATATTTATTACTGTGTAACTTTCTTTTATTTTATCACTGTATACTATGCTAAGATATAATAAAGCACGTGTCGTGACTAGTAAATTGTTTTCTACCAGAATCCAGTTTAATCCCACAAAATTAACCAACATCTATGAATCTTGCCGACTACGTTATTCGCATAAATTTTATTCACCTTTTTCCAACCGTTATCTGGTTACGAAATTTTGTCAAAATTGAACAACAATTTGTTACTGCTGAATTTACCCCTAAAATGCACCCCTTTGTGAATTAAAATTTTCGCAGAAAGTCGCAACACGTACAGTGGCTCCAAAAAGTATTCGTACACTGTATTATAAGGAAATTCATTTACTTCTGAAATTCTGAGATCAATGAAACTTTATGTGTGTACAGAGCATGGTGTATCCTGCGTGGAGCAATTTTTTTGGCGGCAAAATATCTTTTAAGGGGGCTGATAACAAATCTCAAAGTTTCAGCGATTTTTCACGCTTTGAATACAAGCTTTTCTGTGTTCTTTTTTTTATGGTAGGGTGATAAGGTATTAAAAATTAAACATTTTCTATTTGAAAGGTTTTGCTTCATCAAGTACCATTACAAAGTTATCTTCAAAAAATGAGAGAAAACTCAGAAACTTCAACACTGGTTTCACCCCTTTAAAATGGCATTTAAATGAAAACAAAAGATTCGTTCATACGTATACTATTACGATCTACATACCCATAAAGTTTTATCAAATTCTTCTATCAGACTCAGAATTTCAGGGTTAAACGAATTTATTTGTGACATAGTGTACGAATACTTTTTGGAGCCACTGTAGACTCGATATCAGACAGAGAAAGAGAGAAAGCGAGAACGAAAGAAGGAAAGAAAAAATAAGGAAAAAGGGAGAAAAGGTCGGAGAAAAAAATTCGCAGCTGGCCGTGCAAATTTACAGATCGACGCGTCGCGACGCAGTCGAAACTCGGCAAATCCCGGCTCTCTGATTCCATTCGAAATTTCTTCCGGCTGTCGCACACGACGGCCACATTTTCCCCGGCCAGTCGCTCGCGTTCGTTTAGCGCTCGAATTGTTCTCAATTAGCACCCACGCGTTCGCGATTCCGAGTGCACTTCACAGAACATGCCTTTACCTTTTTTTCGTTCACCTTCCGCGAGCGTTAGGGTAAACCGTTGAATCCCGAACAGAATGAAAGTCTTCTATATTTTTCGAGCCTGGAAACGACATTTTCGAAGACGTTTGTAGTTTTAACCCTTTGCACTCGAGACGAGACTGTTAGTCGTCTAATGATGCTAACTTCAAAAATTTTCGAATTCGAAATATTTACTGAGATCGGCTTTTATTAACCCTTTGCACTCGGCTGTCCCCTCTCATGGGACATCGTAATCCTAGCATATGATGGTTTCGAAAATTTTCAGACTTTAGTTCAGACCCGGACGTTAAACAGTCATATATGTAAATTTTAATATAAGACTTAATTAAATTAAATGAAGTTTAATATACGTGAATCATAGTAAATATTTCGAATTTGAAAATTTTTGAAGTTGGTATCATTTAACGACTAACGGTCATCTCTCGAGTGCAAAGGGTTAAACGTTATTTAGTTTGGTTAAGTGATATGCTAAAATTGACATACATATATGAATATTTAACCTCTGAGTCTAACTAATAAACAAACTAACTGAAAATTTACGAAACTATCATTTGGTAACTAACAATCACCTCTCGAGCGCAAAGGGTTAATAATAATCAGCTTAGGTGCGCCGATGCGTTAGGGTTGTGGATAATTTTATGAAGATACGTAGAAATTTTTGAGGATCGATGGAAATTCTGTTGGGCGTTAGGCAGGTCTAATTTGTTTCGTTACTATTATAGATATGTAGAAGCACGGTATGTTTCGATTGATCGACGTTCTCATTAACATTAGAACTACTAGAGCAGTCGAAATGACCAATTGGTGATTATTCATAGCAATCTTACAAATTCATTGCGGTAAACCTTCCAAAATTGATTATGATTTTTTGTAGAAGGTATAAATAAAGATTTATTTTCTATGTATTTGGTGTTTTGCGAGTCAGGTAAGGAATCTTCTAAAAGAGCGTGTAATTGCATGAAAACTAAGTATCCTTGAAAATTCCCTGAAACCTCCGGAATTTCTGCTCAAATTTCAAGTATCCATCATAAAACCTGGCTCTCCTAACCTGTTCGCTATCACATAATCAATTTCCTAGTGTTCTTACCAGCAGGGCGTACCTTCTTGCCCATGCTCATGCAATTTAATGTATCGTTAGCCACGGTAATAAACGATAAGCGCGACGGAATATGCCGGCAGTTTACCATCATGTTTCCTACCATGCCAGAGAAAGAGAGAGAGAGAGAGATTGCGCGCGCGAGAAAAAGAAAACAGAGGGTGAGAAGCTGAAAGTGAAAAAAAGAAGAGAAGAGAAAAACGAGAGAGAGGAAAGAGAAAAGTGAGAGTGAGAGAGAAAACGGGAGAAAGAGAAGGCGTTGGAAAAAGATAGAGAGAAAAAGAGCAAAAAGAGAGTAGGGAGAGAAAGAAAAAAGAGAGTACGAAGAGAGGAAGGGAGAGAGAAAGAGAAACAGAGTTAAAGAAGAGTAGGGAGAGAGAGAGAGAGGCAGTGAGGAAGAGAAACATAGAAAAAAGAGAGTAAGGAGAGAGAGAGAGAGCAAGAAAGATAGTAGGGAGAGAAAGAGAGCGAGAAAAAGAAAAGGAGCAAAAGGAAAGTACGAAGAGAGTAGGAAAGAGAGAGATAAGAGAAAAGGGAGTAGGGGAGAGAGAGAGCAAAAAGCAGAGTAGGGAGAGAGAGAGAGCGAGTAAACTCTCGTGATTATGGTCGTGGCTCCCGAGGGACTGTTCGCTCGAACGAGCCCGTCCGTGTCTCGCACTGCTATCGCGGCCTGCTATCCACGTCGTTTGCCTTTGATAACTCTTTTACAATCTGACTTTATTATCCGAGAAGGAAGCCGAAGAGGATCGACGCGTAATTCACGTTCACCTCGTTTCCTCGTCGCGAGGAGCACGAAAGCGGGAGGAAAAGCAGCGCGGAGATGGTGTTTGGAAGGGTTTTATAGGGGCGGAGAGGGGTTGGTCGGTGACAACCGAGCTCCTCCGGTGGCGACGCGCTCAAATATTTGAGGGGAAAAATTTATGCTCCGTTTCATGGAGCTCCCTTTAAAGTCACCGCGAGACGAGAGCGGAAAGTTTAATTACACGGGGACCGCCTTGGCGGTTTTTTACGTCCGCCGCGATGGCGGATCGGAAGTGGGCTAAACGCGTCCTCAGCCGTGTTTTGTTTGACGGTGTTTAAAGTGGTTCTTGGAATTTTCTGGCAGCCACCTTTGCGCGGCCTGTTGGAGGGAGGTTGATAGCGGTCTCTCCTGGTCGCAGACGGGGAGTGGGTGGACGCAGAGAGCGTGAAAGTGTAATAAAATAATAAATTACGGGAACCTCACAGCAGGTGCACCATGGCCGGGAGTTCAGAAAATTTATCTAATTACTAGCTGTTGCTCGCGTTTTTATTTTACTGTGCTTGCTTCAAAATCAACGGATTTTCAAACAAAATTCTATTACTTATTTCACCCCCTTAGGGATTGATTTTCTAAAAACGTTGAAACACGTATTTTTCTATTTCTAACCAAAAAGGTAAATACCAGTTTTCATAGTGTTTACTTCAAAATTGCTGGATTTTCAAACATCTATTCCTTATTTTATTCTCTTGGGGGTTGATTTTCCAGAAACGTTGAAGGACGGATTTCTTTATTTCTAACCAAAAAGCTGAATACCAGTTTTTTGATAGTGGTTACTTCAAAATTAGCGGATCTTCAAACATTCATCCCTTATTTTATCCCTTTGAGGATTGATTTCCCAAAAACGTTAAAACACGTATTTCTTTATTTCTAACCAAGAAGCTGAATACCAGTTTTTTGATAATGCTTGCTTCAAAATCAGCGGAACTTCAAACATTCATCCCTTATTTTACCCCCTTGAGGGTTCATTTCCCAAAAACGTTGAAAGACGTATTTCTTTGTTTCTAACCAAAACGGTGAATACCGGTTTTCGTAGTGCTTGCTTCAGAATCAGCAGATTTTCAAACAACCTTTCAATCCCTACTTAACCCCCTTAGGGGTGAAATATTAAAAAATCTTTCCTTAATGGGTGCCTACGTCATAAAAGGAATCCATTGTACAAATTTCATGTTTCTAGCTTCGGTAGTTTAGGCTCTGCGATGATGAATCAGTCAGTCAGAATATGTCTTCTTATTTGTATAGATGATCATCATTTTTTATTGGCCTCTGTTCTTGTCGGTAGGTTTTAGCTGGTCGTCGAATCACCGGTTTCCACGATCGACTCCACTGATAGCTAGACATTAATGATTCATTATACTGCCTGTGGCCAGTTCGGTCTGCCCGATGAAGCGATCGCTGGCTTAATGCCACGTTTAATGCCACTTTGACGACGGCCACGCTGCCATTCGTCCCAGTGCCTCTTCCTCGACGTCGAAACGGATGAATGGTTGCTTCGCTTCTACACTGTCCTACAGAATCTTTCGCATCTGAGTCTGAATTACATAAAGTTATCATTCTGAGATTGCTTTCGGCAACTCTTTTCAAAATTACACAAAATTATCCGAGGAAGCTGTCTATGTTAATCTAATAGATATGTAGATATACGTTCTAAAGAAAGTATATTCATAAAAATATCTAGATATAGTTTACTTTCTGTTTGCAATGGACGAAAGCTTAACGCAAAGATTTGAATAATAAATAATGGTAATTTTCTGTAACGGAAAATCGTTTTTATTTTCACTTTGAACGTGTTATAGATCAACTCGTCGCACAACTAAGCTTCTAAACTTATAACTAACTTATAACTAAGCGATACGTGTAATAAGAACGATTTGATTATAATAATCTGGGTGCCATACGGAAATGAAAAAAAAATTAAAATTGATAAAACATCTCACGAGCGATTTATAAATCGGGTGATCAAATCCGGCGTACGCGAGATCGACTTGACGTATGCGAGAGTTAAGAGCCGATTAAGCGATTATGCTTATTAGAACCCAAGTATGAACACTCATTCAGAAAAGTTCGACGAACCTAACCCAAACTTCCGTTACCGTTTAAATAAATCCTCCTTAAATTTTATTCAAATTCTTCGAATCGCCACGCCACCCATATGCGGGTGACGTTCTTTTTCTTAAAATCAAATAGAATTTTAAATTGGAATTCTAAAAGGAATTCAATGGAATAAGCACTGAAGTATAATATACATAAATATAAAATACATAAAATAAAAAAATAAGTTAAAATTTTTGCTGTTTTTATATTTTTATTTACCCCACTTTTTTATGCAATCGGATTCGGGCCCGACGAGAAACTCAGCTGAATCACATTGGGCGACGAACGTGTTAACAGATGAGACCAGTTAAAAAACGAAAAGAAATTTACAGCGTTAAGATCAACGAAACGAATAAAACAGCGTAGAACCTGGAAATCTTAAGAAAAGCAACATCGAGAGGCAGGAAGGGATAAATAAATGTATGAAGCAACCTCGAAAGTATGAAAGTATGACGGGAAACAGGCTTCGACATGGTAATTTCAGCGACGATCGCCTAAAGGGGATGATTCTCCGCTCGCGCGGGCAAAAGATCAAACGCTTTGTCGCGCGGGAACGCTTTCGGGGATCAAGGATAACGCATTCGGCTGGCAGCGAGTGTCAAGAGAAACGTGGCCACGGTATATCGCGTCGAAATTGCAGCAGCCATTTTACGTAACAATGGCTACGATATAGCCCTCTGCAAGAGAAATGCCAGACGCGTTTATCGTGTGGTTTCTGATATCCTGGAAACTCGGAACGCTAGATATAGACGGTTTAAAAGAATATAAATTTTATAGCACAGGTTTCCAAAATATGAATCCCGATGGGTCGCGTTAAATGTTAAAATGTGACGGCGGATTGCATGTTTATTTGGGACAGTTCACTTATCGAGTATCTTCGGACGAACAATTCTAGACTAATTGAATAAAATAGCACGCGACAGTTACCATTTCTGTCTAGCTCTTTTCAGATTCGTATTCGATGAATATTAAATACCTTCATCCCTACCTCCAGCTTTAATATTAAAGCGGATCGCGAAAAGTTATCGTTTTCACAATTAAACAGATTCTACTTTATGTACAGCTATAATAATATAAAAAATCTAAAAGTTCGATGCATATTTTATGGTAATAAAAACTAACGTTCCTTTTTTTCCGCAATATAGAGTTCCGTGTATTAAGAGTTGATTAAAAATTGTACTTTGGAAAAGCAGAAAATAAATTTGACGAACTGTGAATAAGACTAGTTCAAGACTAACTAGTAACAACAGTAAATAGAATCAATAGCATTGCCTTGAAAATTGAGGAAAACATGGGAGATCTCCCCATTTGGTTGGCTAAGTGTTAAATATTTCTTATCTATTTTTTTTTCTTGGTCACTTGTTTCGTTCAGCTTTCTTTCGCCTATTATGTTTCCCATGAGAGATGAAACGATGGCTGTGAATTTTTGAGCTGCAACCAACTCTAGTTCGAGACTAACTAGTAACAACAGTAAATAGAATCAATAGTATCGCGTTGAAAATTGAGGAAAAAATAGGAGATCTCCCCATTCGGTTGGCTAAGTGTTAAATATTTCTTATCTATTTTTTTTTTCTTGGTCACTTGTTTCGTTCAGCTTTCTTTCGCCTATTATGTTTCCCATGAGAGATGAAACGATGGCTGTGAATTTTTGAGCTGCAACCAACTCTAGTTCGAGACTAACTAGTAACAACAGTAAATAGAATCAATAGTATCGCGTTGAAAATTGAGGAAAAAATAGGAGATCTCCCCATTCGGTTGGCTAAGTGTTAAATATTTCTTATCTATTTTTTTTTTCTTGGTCACTTGTTTCGTTCAGCTTTCTTTCGCCTGTGAGGTTTCCCATGAGAGATGAAACGATGGCTGTGAATTTTTGAACTGTGACCAACTCTAGTTCGAGACTAACTAGTAAGAAAAGTAAATAGAATCAATAGTATCGCCTTTAAAATTGAGGAAAACATGGGAGATCTCCCCATTCGGTTGGCTAAGTGTTAATAGACTCGCAGACGTTTATGCAAATATCCATCCACCGTGCTCGCAGAATACTTCATATCGCTCCCCCGTTTAGAGCTCCATCTTCCCGGTTTTCCGTCTATTCACTCGCCTCGACGCTGTAACGCGTGTAAACTTCGACGCACGACCGATTTCGCAGGTCCCTCCCCCCTATACATGTTGTGGCCGCCAGTGCACGGCTTAACAATCGTCTAACAAGTTCGCTAACTAGTTTGCTGCGAATCCAAAGTCGACCAGAGCCCCGTGGTTACCTCCGCGCCACCCTTCGCGAACTCTCCACCCTCCATTGTCTTTCGCTTAACTAACGCAAATCCATCGATCGATAAGTTTCTGTTTCACGCCCTGAAACTCGGAACGCTTACATTTTTTTCACGCTCGACTTTCTTCACGGTGTAGTTAGCGACGCACCGTTTGCTGGTGGTCGATGTTGCACAAATTCGTTACGATTCAATTCCTTCAAATATTTCAATTCAACAGTGTCGTACAAAGATTTTATAACTATTCGTAAATTCATGAAGAGATTCGAAGATAACATAGCTTAAAAATTCCGACGTTATCTTCAGATTTAGTATATTTAGGGTGAAAATAGTGAATAGAATTCGAAATGATCGATCCAGAAATAGGAAAGTAAAAGGTCGTTCTTGCTGAGAGTTGCTTGATGGACTGTTAATTGAAAAGGAACGGAATAATAGAAGTATCTCTCTATTTCGGTGTCCAGATTTAAATTTAAATTTAAATTTTCATGATTGACCCGTGCAACGTTATCATCGATCGAAAATGAGTGTAATAACTTATTTCGTCTGTTTTATTTTGAAGCCGTAAAATAAGAGACGAAATGCAATTTCTTGTAGTTGAATTATACCTTCCAGGTCCGTCAAATATGCTACATCTTTAAGTTTAGAATAACTCTAGTCCGCACCATCAAAGTTGAGGAGACAAATATTCTGTAATCTTGAAAATCCACACATTTCAATTCAAAACGTAACGCCTTTAACTATAAGTTTACAAAATCTTACTCTATTTCAAACCACGAAAGCGAAATCGTCTGAACAACAAATTAGGCTTTCGACGATCTATACATATAAATTGATTCATCATCGCAGAGCTTAAACTAGTGAAGCTAGAAACATGAAATTTGGACAATGGGTATTTCCTTTTATAATGTAGGTATCCATTACAGAAGGATTTTTCGATATTCCACCCCTAAGGGGGTTAAATAGGGGTTGAAAGGTTGTTTGAAAATTCGTCGATTTTGAAGCAGACACTATGAAAACTGGTATTCAACTTTTAGGTTAAAAAATAAAAAAATACGTGTTTCGACATTTTTGGAAAATCAACCTTCAAGCGGGTAAAATAAGGGATGAAAGTTTGTTTGAAAATTCGCCGATTTTGAAGCAAGCGCTATAAAAGTTAGTAAATATTTAATTTTCTGGTTAAAATTAAAGTTAAGGGCTTGCAAAATTGGACATCTCTTGAATATAGTTAAAATTGAAATTCAAAGTACTTCCGTGTGGACAAAGTTGTGGGCAACGGTTAGTATTTAATAAATATGAGTAATATAATCGTCTATGTATATAAAGTGACCGACGAAACTTTTTCGGTGGCCTGTGTTTTCGATTAAAGCGAAAAAGAATCTCGATCTATCGATTAAAATAATTGGTAGAAAAAAAGTAGAAGCCGACAATCAAGTTGCGACAAACAACAATCAAATTGTAAATTTAAAATTGGATTTAATCAATATTTAAGCGTTTTATCTCGTTAGAATTGAAAACATGATTCCTTGTATTTTCAATTTTTTGAAAATTCTTGTATTAAAATTGTATTACACGCATCATAACTTGCGAGTTTATCGATTAACAAAACAGGAATAAAATGAAATACGTTGAACTCTTCGAGGGAAAAAACCATGGGAACATCTCTGGGAGTATTAGTCAAAATCCCAGAGCAAACAGCGCGCCAAAAGAAGAAAAAATAGAAGGAAGGATAAAGCTCGGAGCTCGCCATTCAGGAACAGAGCCATCGATGACTAATGCCGCTGAAAATCTGCCTGCAACCTAAACTATCTCCCCCCCTGACCCTGCACCTCCCTGGAGCCTCGTTCTCCCATGTTTGAAAGTCGAAACGCAGGGGACGCGAACAGCGTGAAAACGGGAAGAAAAATGAGGTACAGTCCCATTCATAACTATTAGGATGCTTACGAAGAAGGAACCGAACCTGAAGTGAAGGGATCACCAGGAAATTGCTAGAAGCTTTTAAAATTTTGAAAATAAAAATCTCGCCAATTGTAGAGTACATAGGATGTCCTTTTCGCAAAGAATTGAATTATTCTTAACCCTTTTAGAACCGAACAAAATATTTACATTTATGTTATTCTTATGATTTTCAACAAATATTGAAACACAATTGGCATCGTTTTATTCTCTATTTGTTTCACAATGTGCTGCTTTTTAAATTTTGTAAATATCACTCCTACTTTGGTTTTTACGAGAATTTTCGCAAACCTCTGCAAATTCGTCGATTCAACCCGGTATTCTTCTAGGTGCGCTCCTTTCGCTCGGTGCTAAAAGGGTTAAGAAAAATCGTGAACGGGTATATTTGAATTTAGTGATAAGATACGTGTGATTTATTGTGGTAATGACAAATTCACACATCTCAACATACATCTTTGCGAATGTATTACAACGAAAGAGTTTACTTTTAACATCATTAGCTACAATTACAAACTTCGCTCGACCTCGACGAAGCATCGCAATGGCTTGTCTCCAAACTCACAAACACAGCTTGGTGTACACCGTCACGGAACAAAGTCGAAAGAGAAGGCAGATACGTATCACGGTCGTCGACGACTTCGAGGGATGAAGAAAGCCGCAGGAAAGTGGAAAAGAGGAAGGACCAGGGGTTCTATTTCAGCAGAGACTCGAAAGAGGACCGTGCGAAGAGGAAGGGTCGAGGGGGAGGAAGGAAGGAAGGAAGAACAGAGAGAGAGGAGATCGGATTCCACCCTGGTCCACTCTCTTCCACGTCCCTCCTCTTCTCCCCGGCTGCATTCTTCGGCTCCCCCTTCAACCTACCTGTGCTCTGGCCGCCGCCAGTTTAACCTGCAGCCCAACACACTATTATGTCTGACCTGAAGCGCTACCCACATTTAACCGCGCGTCTGCCCAGGCCTACGAAGCCTCCACGCGCGTGTGCGTACGTGCATGCGTGCGTGTATGTGTGTAGGAAGGGTGGCTCGTGGACCCGGAGCCAAAACGATCCGTGTGGCTGCCGACGATCAGCCGGAGTCAATGGGAGCCTTTCGCTTTTCAACTCGCGACTTCAAATGCTTGGTTATGTTTTAATCGTGCCCGTTTTCGGTTGGAAAGATGGACGATACGTACCATGTATATCTGAAAGGGCGAAAAGTGGGCTCTTTCGAGGAGGTTTCAAAGGAACGCTTCCGTGGCGTTCGATGATTTGTCGGTTTATCGATCGTCTATTTTAGGAAGGTTTAACGTATTGGATTTGGGCGGATAGTGAATGAAGGTATAACGTCGAAGTTGTAAAATCAAAAATTTTTGGTACACGTCTTTTCTTTCCGATGGAATTGGTGGGTTAGGATGAAGTTCTGTGCGAATATGTATTATTTAACCCTTTGCACTCCTTTGTCGAGTGTGACTCACATTTCAATAAAATTAAACAAATTTAGGTTACAACAATGCTTGAGAGGAGCTATATTTAACATAATTAATGAAAAAGAAAAATAAGTGCCGCTATCCATTTGAAGTAAATTTCAAATAAAGCATCTAAAATACTAGGGCGTTATTGGCGACAAAATTGAAAAATAATTCGGATTGCAAAGGGTTGATTTGGTTTCTGGGGTACCTATTAACGATTTCCTCACGGTTGTCTCAACGGATTCGAAACAGAATGATTAAGTTTTAAGGAACAATTTTATTCGTAAGAACATAATTGCATGTGCAATTTCAAGCTTTCCAAGTTTAACCCCTTGGCATACAAATGAAATGGAATTTGATGCGTCCGCAAAATACTATTTAATTTGACTCAACCGAACAATTATACGTAAGTTTGGAAACGGAACATTTTATTTTGAAATTCTTTTTTAAAGGGTGGAAGGGAAAGCATTCTGAATATTCTAAACAAAACAGAATCGATGCACGAGCGAAGTAACTAAGTAATCTAATTATATACTGCACGGTGTTTTCTAAAAACAGCTCTTGTCGAGTCAAACTCGTCAAAGTCTACAGTGACACATGAAACGAATGACGACCCTAACTTGACTTTGTGTGTCAAGGGGTAAACCGTTGGGAACGGTTTCTCGAAATGGAATCGATGATCGAATCCGGTAACCTCGTTACCTTAAAAGGGGCATAAAGCTCGCACCGTATCATTCTCTAATTTAACATCTCTATATTTCGTACCGTGGTTCAGAACGGATCGGATTCCCTCCGCACCCAATCGTCCGCATAATTAACCGATCCGGGTCCAATCGAACCCGATCCATCGCACGCCTATTCTCTTCTCCCTTTTCTTCTCGCGTTCAAAGTCGACCACACCTAACACGTTACCATTGAAAAACCACGTTCACAGTTTAGAAAGTAACGTTTATTGTATAGTACCTTATAAAATAGGCACACTGAATAATAATAATAATCTTCACGTTTTCCGTTGTTGATAGTCAACAGTTTAATGATAAGAACGAAAGGACGGGAAAAGGAACCTTCTAGGAAAACGATTCAATATCTCAATTTTGCGTGAAACACGTCATTCATAAAAATTACTAATCAAATTAAATTCACTTTGCTATTACTCTCTATGTTTCGAAAGCTACTCTTATTTGTATTTTTATTATGGCACAAAGGGTTCGTCTCGTTGAAATAAATAAATAAATAAATAAATAAGTAAGTAAATAAATAAGTAAATAAATAAATAAATAAATAAATAAGTAAGTAAGTAAATAAGTAAGTAAGTAAGTAAATAAATAAATAAATAAGTAAATAAATAAATAAATAAATAAGTAATTAAATAAGTAAGTAAGTAAATAAATAAATAAATAAATAAGTAAATAAGTAAGTAAGTAAGTAAATAAATAAATAAATAAGTAAATAAATAAATAAATAAATAAGTAATTAAATAAGTAAGTAAGTAAATAAATAAATAAATAAAAGAATACGTAACGCAGAACTGCTAAACACACTCAACACACATTCCAATTTCGCGGAAAATTCAACTCCTTTATATAATACAAAATTTCGCATATCTCAACGGTTACCGATCCGATCGAAGAAACAGGCGCCAACGCGAGGTCGAGATTAATTAGCGGTCGGATCGGCGAGCGGGACGATAACTCGACACGATTTTCCGCGATCGCGGCTCGATCGATCGGTCGGCTCGATGCAGATCGGATAAAACGATCGAACGGGGTTGGGGGAGGGTTTCTTGCGCGATTATGCGTGAACGATACGCGGCAGATATCGTTGCCTGATAAATCTTGTACCCGCGATTTATACGCCTAGTCGACCGGTTACGCTCGGCACGATTCTTTGCGCGGGATTTCATTTGAAATTCAATGGGGTACCGATCGCCGCGACGAGATTTATGCGAGTTCGATCGGCGGAAAGTGGGGTTCGTCGGATGGATCGTGAAATTGTTGGTAGCGAGGAAAAATCGGTTGCTGTAATTAGCGAAGGTGAAAGGGTTTCGTTGGGAGAACGAAGATATTTTTCGGAGAATCTGTTTTATCCGATCTTTCGATCAAATTGAAGCGATACCGGTTGTACGATTTTCGACTTGCATTTGTGAGAAAGTTCACGGAGATTATAGTTATAATTAATAGGGTAGGTAGGTTAGGTTATAATATGAGGTAGTTTTCCGTTGACGAAACAAAGTTATTTTTGAAACTCTACGTTAAATATATTCGTTAAAAATGTATACATTAATAATCTAAATGCGTCCTACAAATTTTTGGTACCTACATCTATTTTAACACTCAGCTAACCGAACGGGAAGATCTCCAATTTTTGATTAAAATTTTTACTTTGAAAGAGCAGAAAATGCATTTGATAAACCGTGAACTAGTTCAAGACTGACTAATAACAAAAGTAAATAAAATCAATGGCAGAGGAAAGGATTGGAGATCTCCCCATTCGTTTAGCTAAACGTTTAACAATTTGTATACCCAATAGTCAACGTTCGTATAATTTTCTGACTTCAATTTAACACTATTCCTACCACGACCGGTCAAATGACCGTTTTTAAAATTTCGATTAGAATTTCATATATACAATATAATTGAATCGCCTTTAAACTTTAAACTTTTTCTCAAATATACGTATAATACATTTTTCAATATTCACTTCTTTCTTCATTGTTTATTTTTTGAGAAAAATTTGTAGTCTCTCTTACGTGGGAATGTCACGGTAGGAATAGGTATACGTGAAGCGTCGGTAGGAATAGTGTTAAACGGTCACGAATCAGATCGACCAACGAACAAACAGAAAGATGAAATAAAGCAGGAAAAATTTGCATCGTCAAATTTTCGTTATCCTCGAACCGCCGATTCCTCAGGAATCCCGAAAAATCGCAGCGAACGGACCGCGAATCGTTCGAGCACTTTGCCAGGGTCCCGAAACGTCCGGTTGAATTAATGCGTAACTTCGTGGGGGGAAGGGGTTGCGGAAAGAAGAAAAAAAGGAAGAACGGTGAAACGGGGCCGGGGGGTGGGGAGCACCGGAGGGGGCGGAGAGGCGCAGACGGTGCGCCGTGCGAGAACGAAAGTAAAAGAGCGGCCAGGAGGGGCCCCGAGGAACGTAGGTGTGCGTTAAATGAACGGGACGGAGGAAGAGGAGCGTTTCAAGGCATGGGAGAGGAATGTGGTCAACGCATAAACTATACCACCGGTGCATTCCTTCGGCCAAGGGTGCCTATAGCTCGCAAATCGTATAATATATACGTGCACGCGCGTCTACCCCGTAGCCACCTCGCCTGAGAACGGATCCTCCTAGGAGGATCTCTCGAGGTGGACGTCGAGGAGGATCGGTGTGTTCTCGATAGGATTCTCCGTTGAATTAATCAGTTAAGTGTGTAATTTATTTTTAAAAGTTCCTCACGAGGCGCGTAATTAAAATCAATCGAGGCTTACTGGTAATATGAAGGAAACATACCACTAAATAATATTTGTATTACATTTTACTGAAATTTTTAGCGTTTATATTGAATGGTAATTTTTTATTTTTCACGTGGTGTATACACGTCGAACGGAGTTAACTGGTTAATAATAATTTATTTATTTATTAATCTGACGGATAAAGAAGTAACACGGTAAAAATAAAATAATTAAGAATAAATGTAAAAGTAAAATTAAATAATAACAATAACAATTTTTTTTACGGATTAGTATATCCTTTTAAAGGGTGCCCCAAAATTCACAGGAGAAGTAATTTTATCCCTTTGCACTCGAGAGGTGACTGTTTTATTCTTCTAGTGATACTAACTTCAAAAACTTTCAATTTCGAAATATTTATTATGATTCGCCTATATTATATGTAATTTAGTTTACTTAAGTGATATTCTAAAATTTACATATATGACTATTTAACCTCTGAGTGTAACTAATAAACAAACTAAAGTCTGAAAATTTACGAAACTATCATTTGGTGACTAACAGTCATCTTTCGAGTGCAAAGGGTTAATAGAAAACACAGGTTTATTGTTAAAAATTGTAAATTTTTTATTGATTCATAAGATATACGGAATAGAGAGTTATGTATGGAACAACATATCGGGTAAATGGTCTGCACGATTTTGCTGGCACATACGCACTCTTTTGTTCGAGTTATTTCCTGGTCGTGTAATTTCAGAATTTACGACCCAGATCATTTGCCGCCAAGACCCTGTTGAGATGGGTTCGAAATTTGCGTGGCATACACAAAATGAGAGAGAACCAACGAGGTGTACCAGACCTTAAAGAATTGAGATTTATGTGGGAGAAAGGTGATCGAGATCGTTAGAACGGACAATTGGAATATTATGAAGTGTGCGAATCAAGAGGGTGATAAGAATTTTATCTTTCCTATCTTTATCGCTCTTCCGCTATTTTGCCGAGACAACTTTCTAGATATACTTTTATCTCACCGATCAGGCGATAATTGTTATCTATAATTGTTACGGTTAGGTGTAATTCTCTTAGTTTTAAGCTAGATACACTTCCTACGAATGGTGTTGATAAATCTTTAATTACAAATAAGGAAGATTTCTAGGAAGAACATCTGATTTGAAATACGAATTAAAATTGTTTAATTCAGCTTTAACCCCTAAACTGGCCAAACTGTGTAAACCCGAGATAATTCGAGGGACAATAAAATTTACAATACAATAAAAATTTTGATTATTTTTGTATTTTTTTAATTTTCTTGCCAAGACAACGTTCTAAATTGTATATTTTTACATTTAAAAAAATTGATCTTTTTTGGTTGGTTTAAAAAAAAACTGTATATTAAGGGGTTAAACAAATTTATTATATATCTAGAGAATATTCTCTAGTTATTCTAAAATTTTCTTACAATTAGCTTCTAACTTCTCGAAAACAATGTACAACAAAATATCCATAATGTCCGCCACCATTTAAGTTCTTTTCTGAATAACCCGTTCAGAGCTACAGTTCGCTCGGTTGGATTTGAACATCCTGTACATCGCACGAGGGTATCGACGTTATTTCGTTGGTCATTAACGCGAGAAATCAATTAGTCTCGCGTCGATCCTTTATTCACTGGTCTCGAGGAAAAAGTCCGTTTCCCTTTAATGGCGTCCCTTGCGTGCACACGGTATTTATGCGTGCATCATCTCGTATATAACGGCGGGATCACCTACGCGAACAATCCCTTTTCGATCGTCCATAACGCGGATCGCAAATTTATTGGGACCGTAATTTGCGTCGCGGTACGTTTGAACTGCGGGATCGTTGTTTCACTTTTCGACGAGTATATCATAACAGTCTCGGAGAAGCTTAAAGAGTAGGTACAAATGAGCGAACAGGACGAGACTATCCTTATTTTCTCTTGACACTTAGCCAATCTGACGGGGAGATCTCCCATTTTTTCCTTAACAAAGCTCTGCCGTTGATTCTATTTACTTCTGTTATTAGTTAATCTTGAACTATTGTTGAATTTATTAAAAATTGTAAGATCATTTGATTGGTGATTTGACTGGTTTGGTAGTTCTAGTGTTAAAGTAAAATTTTCTTATAAATTTTAGCAGCTTTATCACATTGAATTTATAAAGTTGCTATGACTAATCACCAACTGGTTATTTTGACTGGTTTGGTAGTTTTAGTGTTGAAGTAGAATCTTCCTATAAATTTTAGCAGCTTTATCACATTGAATTTATAAAGTTGCTATGACTAATCACCAGCTGGTCATTTTGACTGGTTTGGTAGTTCTAGTGTTAAAGTAAAATTTTCTTATAAATTTTAGCAGCTCTACCACATTGAATTTATAAAGTTGCTATGACTAATCACCAACTGGTCATTTTGACTGGTTTGGTAGTTCTAGTGTTAAAGTAGGATTTTCCTATAAATATATAGATCGGTTAGCATCACTTTGGAACGAGTATTCCGTCGTGAACCGTCGAACAGCGTTGTTCTCTTCTTTCCACGCGAAGCAGAGCCCACCACGCCTCTGAAAAACGAGGCGAACGGTGGTGTTCCGCGCGAGGCCAATGCACCGATACCAGTTTCCCTTCCTCTCGCCGGCAAGAAAACGAGTGGACGCCGGGGCGGGCCCCTTTTTCAGGCCGTGGCTCGCGGTGTTCGATTAATCGACGCTTTCTTCATTCATCATCGGAGCAATTAACGTCAGTGTCGTGGCGCGCGGCCGCTTCGTGCGAATCGTTTTACGCGAGACGCGTTTTGGCCGCGCGCCACGCCGCGAGCCTCGCGGACACGGTTGCGCCCAAAGGGCTGGAGGAGAACACAGTTGGAGGGGGGAGGGGAGAAGAAGGACGACGGGATAATGAATTCGAGATGAGACACCGGCTAATTGAATACGGAATGTCGATGAAACTCGATTTATGTCGCGGCGGAGATCGATGGCCGCGTTGAATTACACGGCAATTTTCTCTCGCGTTAAACCGCCCGCTCTTTCTTCTTCTCTTCACGCCCCCGCGAACTGATTCATGCGCCGGGACGCCGCGAGATTTTAGTTCGCTCCGTTCTTGCAACCTTTGACACGCTGGTTGTAAGGTATGCGCGATGAAAAACGCTACATATAAAAATAAAACAATAAACTGTATGTTATACAGTAGTATACTAAACACAAGATACGAAGAATGTAAAAAATCTTTAGTTTAAGGTATATGAGTAAAGGTAAATTAAAAAAAAAATTTTAGTTTCTGCAGTCGTAAACTTTCGTCGATTTAATATTTGTAGACGCAAAGTAGGGAACAGTTAACATTGTTGTTTTTCTTGTTAACCTAAGTACGACCGCAAACCTCTCTAAGAAATGGGACATTTCTAGATGAATCCAAGTTAGGCGCAATGTTTTATTAATATTTTTATTTAATATTTGTAGTCTTAGAATAGAGATTAGTTAACATTGCTGTTTTCCTTGTTAACCTAACCACGAACCTAACCCATTAGCATAAAAATATACATCAAATCCCAACGAGGTATTCGGAGGAAAACAAAAATTGGAACAGCTTAGGAGGAAAAGCTTACAAAATTTCCGCATCAATCTTCCCCAAAAATATTCCAACTCACCCTTTCTCCAAAAACTGCCTGTTCCAAGAATTCCCCCAAAAAAGAGAGTGCGACGAGAGTATCGCTGAAGCATCAACAGAAGCAAAATCGGCACAGTCGAGTTCCTGTCTCACGGGTATCCTCTTTTCAGCCTCGTCCTAGCTCCGCGCGCCATTCACTGTTACTCTCGTACACTTAACCCCTCGACGATCAACGGCGGATTCGGCTGGCGCTCGTGGCCGTCGCCGTCGGCTCCGGTGCTCTCGAGTCCTGTCGATGTTCGTGGACCCGAGGAGTCTCGTCGTCGTGGTCGTAGACAAAATATTTGCCAGGATGAAAGGGAACCGGGGGGTGTGCTAGTCGCAGCTGGAGGTGGAGGGATGATTCTCGAGACTTTGCTTCTCTCTCGACGTCCTTTATCCACCCCCTCCCCCCGGGCACCCTCTTTCTTCTCCTTTCCATGGCCTCTCTCTATTATCTCCGCCTTTTTCCCTAAATGTTCTCGTTCCTCTTCCGCTTCCTCTTCCCTGTTCCCTGTGTCTGGAGGAACCGCCGCCAGTATCAGACACTCGTCTGCGCTTTAATTACTCCTCGAACCTCTTTTCTCTTGCGTTCCTCCGGATTAACGACGATCTCCTCTCCTCGATTGCTGCCCGTGAAAAGAATCAGGGGGACGGCGAAGGGGGGGGGGGTCGGGGGTGTGCTCTCTGTCGGCCTCTTTTGCCCGTGTCGCGCTTCCGTTCGCGATGGACCGTCGCGTCGTGTCGGCGTGTTACAATGCCCGGGCTCGAAAGAAAATCTGGAGGTTTCAATAACGTTAAAACGTTCAGGGCTGCGTGTGCCGTGACAATGGCCCGGAACGAGGAGCGGGATTGGGTGGGGGTGGAGATGGGAACACTCATTATGCAGTTTGTCGCGAGAGCGATGGCTTTCCCAGTTTCTTCTTCTTTCTTCTTCCTCGATTCACTGCCGACAGATTTTTCTCGAGCACACTTCTGTTGGGACATTAGGATTGGGAGTTAGAGGAGTTTTTATCAGGGAAGGTTTAACAACTGAAATTCGGGGGTAGGTTTTGGAGAGTGCTTTGAGATGTGGCGGTTTTAAATAGTAGTCTGTTTAATTGTCGTTTAAATATTGATCGTTTACGGGTGTATCTATGTATTTGATACTGGCTTGTTTAATTTTGCTATGCGTTCGTAATTCGCTAATTAATGTGAACGTATTTACTTTACATTCAGTTTATGTTTTGAATCAGTTCTGCGTCGCGTGCACTTTGTACATGTTTCAATACCGTGCTTCGTGGTCCTTTTTCCTCTTGCCGCATTCGTATACTGTAGCGGACAAATGTTGAAGACCAAAGGATCAAAGAAAATAATTTAATTAATTAATAAGAAATAACAGTATGAATAAAGTTTGTATTCTATGCTAATCAATAAGTAGTGTTCTATCATTATGACGATAAAAATGAATAGATAAGCGATATTCACGAACCATAATATTATGTTTTACATTATCCTATCGTATTAAACTTTTGTCCTCTACTTTAGGTACTTGGAATTTCTTAAACACTACTTTAATTTCAAGAAAATGAAAAGAGAAAAAGCAGGTGCTTAGAATTTTTTAAACATTAAATTAATTTCAAAAAAATGAGAAAAAAAATGCAGGTTCTTGGAGTTTTTTAAACATTACGTTAATTTCATGAAAATGAGAAAAAGAAAGTAGGTTCTTGAAATTTCTTAAATACTACGTTGATTTCACGAAAATGAGAAAAAAAGTAACTGCTTGGAATTTCTTAACCACTGTGTTAATTTCAAGAAAATGAGAAAAAAAAATTCAGGTGTTTGGAATTTTTTAAACACTACGTTAATTTGACGAAAATGAGAAAAAAAGTGCAGGTGCTTGGAATTTCTTAAACCTTACGTTAGTTTCACGAAAATGAGAAAAAAATAGGTTCCCTGAATTCTTTAAACGTTACGTTAATTTCAAGAAAATGGAAAAGAAAAAGCAGGTTCTTGGAATTTCTTAAACACTACCGTTAATTTCAAGAAAATAAAAAAGAAGGTAAGGTCTTGAAATTTTTTAAACACTACGTTAATTTCAAGAGAATGAGGAAGCAAAAGCAGGTGCTTGGAATTTCTTAAACACTGCGTTAATGTCAAGAAAATCAACAAGAAAAAGGATCTGCACAGAATTTCTTTCCCGATCCCCGCGTTGTTAGTTTCCGAAGTATAACGCGTAGCGTGTCGACGCGAGGCGAGTAAAATCGTTGAAAAATGCGTCCTTATGAAACGTGTGTTTCGGTCGCCCGGCTGGTATTCATTTAGCGATCGGCGATACCGAAAGGCGGGGAACGTTTCCTTCGGTTCGTCAATCAAGTGTTTCACGGTTGTGCAAACACGTTCGAGGGAACGTTAATGGCTCGACTCGGAATAACACGTTGCTCGCCTCGCTTTTGCCGGTTGTGTGCCCGATAAAAAAAAAAAAAGAACGCGTCGCGGCCGCTTCGAGTGCTGCCTTGTATGTTTTACACGTTAAGGCTACGCATCGATGGTACGCTTCTACTATATATACGCTATATTATTAAGTTATTAACGAGTATACCGTAACAAACGTTTCGGTGCGCGTGCGCGAACCTGTTTCCTCTTAAATGACCACGATCTCGCGCACAACCATGGTTGGCCGAGTGTATGCCCAAGGAATTATCAACCGAACCCGGGGGAATGCTGGAATTCTTCGGAGAAGCATGTGAATCGGTTTCAGCGACGACCATAGTCGGGAGGAAACTTTCGATTCGGTATAAAAATATTGGGGTTAGAGAAAGTTTGGGTGGCATATCAGGTGGTTAATTTTTGGACTTGTAATAAAGTTGAGTTTGGAAGATTTATCGTGCTTCTTCTGATCGTCGAACGGTATCGTAGAATTCCTAGGAAAAAGGATTTTTCAATGAGAGGTATAGGTATGTAGGTACTTCAAGTTTCAGTAGGTTTCAGCTTTGGATGCTTTAAATTTTGAGTAGGTACTCTAAGATTTAGGTCCTGAGTTTTAAATTCTTTAAATTTTCGGTATCGTTATGCTTCAGTGTTGCAAGCTTTAGGTTTTTCAAAATTAATGTACCTTACTAATTAGGTAGCTTGGTCTTAAAATTCTTGAGGCTTGGAAATTATTAAGCTTTTGTGTGATTATGCTTTTGTGGAATTTGTTAACATTAAATAATCATTGATTAGATTTAACCTTGCATTTCTCAAACCTTGAAAACACGTCCACCTTCAGATATTTTGAGCTCTACATTTTTTAATCATTCACTACACCCTGTACTTTCAAAGTACACCACTGTACGTTAAACTTCAAATACGCTCGACAAACTTGTAAAAATCCCGCCGCGACCAGTTTCGCGTCGAAGATACACAAACTTTCTCTTTGTTGCACACTTGGCACATCACGCCCATCCAGAGAGTGTCAAACGAGAAACGGAACCGAAGGAACGTTTGTTTGTTAGTGCCACGCGCGTTCACGCGAAACATTCGCCGGGGCTCTGCTAGAAATTACGCGCACACTTAACGCTTAGCCGACCGAATGGGGAGATCTCTCATTTTGTCCTCAACAGAGCGTTGCAATTGGTTCTGTTTGCTTTTGTTATCAGTTAGTCTTGAACCAGTATTGTTTAAAATTCATCAAATGCATTTTCTGCTACTAAAACTATCAGAGCAGTCAAAATGACCAATTATTGACCAATTCATAGCAGTTATAAATTCACCGTGGTAAAGTTTCAAAAATTTGCTACGATTTTCTGCAGAAGGTATGAATGAAGATCTTTTTTCCCTATGTATTGGGTATTTTTTCATGTAATTTCCAATTCGATCTCTTTCATGCAAATAAGTACACTTTAACGCTTAGCCGACCGAATGGGGAGATCTCTCATTTTGTCCTCAACAGAGCGTTGCAATTGGTTCTGTTTGCTTTTGTTATTAGTTAGTCTTGAACCAGTACTGTTTACAATTCATCAAATGCATTTTCTGCTACTAAAACTATCAGAGCAGTCAAAATGACCAATTATTGGCCAATTCATAGCAGTTATAAATTTACCGTGGTAAAGTTTCAAAAATTTGCTACGATTTTCTGCAGAAGGTATGAATGAAGATCTTTTTTCCCTATGTATTGGGTATTTTTTCATGTAATTTCCAACTCGATCTCTTTCATGCAAATAAGTACACTTTAACACTTAGCCGACCGAATGGGGAGATCTCTCATTTTGTCCTCAACAGAGCGTTGCAATTGGTTCTGTTTGCTTTTGTTATTAGTTAGTCTTGAACCAGTACCGTTCATAAATTTTCTAAAATGCAATTTTTAATAAATTCAACATCGACTTGGGACCAACTAATAACAAAAGTAAATAGAATCAATGGCACTGTTTTGTCAAGGAAAAAATGGGAGGTCTCCTCGTTCTTTCCTCTGCCATTGATTCTATTTACTTTTGTTATTAGTTAGATTTGACTACTAGTGTTTTTCACAGTTCATCAAATGCAGTTTCTGCCCTTCCAAAATGCAATTTTTAATAAATTCAACATCGACTTGGGACCAACTAATAACAAAAGTAAATAGAATCAATGGCACTGCTTTGTCAAGGAAAAAATGGGACATCTCCTCGTTCTTTCCTCTGCCATTGATTCTATTTACTTTTGTTATTAGTTAGATTTGACTACTAGTGTTTTTCACAGTTCATCAAATGCAGTTTCTGCCCTTCCAAACTGCGATTTTTAATAAATCCAACATCAGCTTAGCACCAACTAATAAAAAAAGTAAATAGAATCAATGGCACTGCTTTGTCAAGGAAAAAATGGGAGGTCTCCTCGTTCTTTCCTCTGCCATTGATTCTATTTACTTTTGTTATTAGTTAGATTTGACTACTAGTGTTTTTCACAGTTCATCAAATGCAGTTTCTGCCCTTCCAAAATGCAATTTTTAATAAATTCAACATCGACTTGGGACCAACTAATAACAAAAGTAAATAGAATCAATGGCACTGCTTTGTCAAGGAAAAAATGGGACATCTCCTCGTTCTTTCCTCTGCCATTGATTCTATTTACTTTTGTTATTAGTTCGATTTGACTACTAGTGTTTTTCACAGTTCATCAAATGCAGTTTCTGCCCTTCCAAACTGCGATTTTTAATAAATCCAACATCAGCTTAGCACCAACTAATAAAAAAAGTAAATAGAATCAATGGCACTGCTTTGTCAAGGAAAAAATGGAAGATCTCCGCATTCGGTTGGCTAAGTGTTAACGAGCAAGGTGAGGGCTGGCTGCGCTAAGCGAACCACCGCACGTTAACTGCTGCTACGTTCCACGTCCTCTCTTTGTCCGTCGCCCGTTGACACGTGTTAGCTTGATGGGTGTGAACCGCAGCACGTGTCTTCCTTCCGATCCACGTCGTAAAGCCTCGTCCGCAATTTCCCCGTCGACGATCCGCCGACATTCGATTCGCGCGCGCGACGCTTCATCCTATTTTTCCGGTTCCGTTAACTCGGTTGCCTGGATGGTCTTCGATTCTCGTCCTCATTTCTTTTTATACCGGCTGAACGTTCTAAATTTCGTTTCTTTCGGGAAAGATTGAAGAGATAACAATAAAAATGGTATTGCTAGGTTGAAGAGGAGTTGCTTTGGGATCATTTAAAAATTGGGACTCGAAGAAGATTGGGTAGCTTAAATTTTAGATACGCCTTTCGAATATAGGTTTTCAAAAGTTTGAATACTTTGAACTTTGATTCGTCTAAGGTTTGAATGCTATAAGATTTGGATGTACCAAGGTTTGAGTTTCGAATGCTTTAAAGTCTACATGCTTAGGTTTCTTCGAGCTTTGAATGCCTTGAATTTTGGATCGTGCAAGGTGTAAACGTTGGAAGCTTCAGGTCTCTTCAAATTTAAGTATCAACAGTTCAAAATACTGCGTCTTTGAACGTATACGTTAAAAACAACCCAAACTTTGTTCACTCAAATCTTCCAACACTCTGAAGTTAAAAAATTAAAGCGACTAAAAATTCCCACCAGATGGATTACTAAGAACGCTCGACCTGTTCAACTTTAAAACTTCATCACGCCCAAGGGATCCGAATTCTGTGTATTGATACATTCGATTTAGAAACCCATAAAACGGTTAGTTTGCTGACCGAACAGCAATTTCCGGGACATTTACGGGCGACGTGATTAAAATTGTATCCTCACCAGCTCCTCGAAGATTTATTGTTCTTCCTGTGTGTCGAAGTTTTATATTTAGCCGGAGGAAATCTGTTTTCGATGGTGGTGATTATTATGGTGCTCCGGCCCCGGGACCAGCCCCGTATGGTGGCCGTGGGGATCCCTAGAGCAGCCAGGTTTCTCCCCCTACCCCCGTTCCTGAGAACGATTTGTTGTTTCAGGGTGTATCAACCACCACCCCCTTCGCACCCCGTCGTTTTACGGCGGTCGTTAACCGAGAAAATTGTGTTGGCGGTAACGGTAAACCGTGGTGGCACTATTTTCATCCTGCAGAGCTTCTTTTTATCGCCCGCTTCTGTGTACCGCGACGCTTAGAACCGCTTCCGGGCCAAATCGTTCCCGTCGCGTCGGTTTCGCAAATTATCGTCTCCTCCTCAAAAATTATACTTAAACACGTTGTATAATTTTTTGCATTTCCTCTCTTCCCCTCCTGCCTTCTACTTTCTTTTTGCTTTCTCCCTTACTCTCTCTCTCTCTCTCTCTCTCTCTTTCTCCCTACTCTCTTTTTGCTTTTTTCCTCACTCTCTTTCTCGCTCTCCCTATTCTCTTTTTGCTTTCTCCCTTGCTTTCTCTCTCCCCCTACTCTCTTTTTGCTTTCTTCCTCATTCTCTCTCTCTCTCTCTTTCTCTCTCTTCCTCCCTACTCTCTTTTTGCTTTTTTCCTCACTCTCTTTCTCGCTCTCCCTATTCTCTTTTTGCTTTCTCCCTTACTCTCTCTCTCTCTCCCTACTCTCTTTTTGCTTTCTTCCGCTCTCTCTCTCTCTCTCTCTCTCTCTCCTGGGGGTTTGGAGGTTGGGGGTGAGGATTCGTAAATTACGGTCGCCTCCGTGAAAATTATGCTTAACCCGTTATATAATGTTTTGCATTCCGCATTCTAAAAGGAGAAGCTTTTTAAGGAATAAATTGAATTTCGTTTGGTGAGGAAATTTTGTAGGTTTACACAGGAAGTGGTTCGGTAAGGATCGCAGAAAATTTTTGGAATTATTATTATTATTATTGCCAAAGTTAGTTAAAGATTATGTTTAATTGATAATTAGATACTTATTTCAAAGAAAGCTCATTTTCTATTTCTCTCTCTCTCTCTCTCTCTCTCTCTCTCTCTCTTTCTCACTCACTCTTTTTGTTTAAACAATTTTCTAAGAGTTTTCTAAAACTATTCCAAGTTCCATATGCAAACCAAACTTCGAGTTCGCAGCATTGTTCGTCGCTGGTTAAATTGAAAAAGGAATCTGATAAATATACGGTCGCTCGAATCCTCGCGCCGAAAATGCAATAATAACGATGCAGTCGTAAGAAGGGAAACTGTGGACGGTCGAATGGAGGACTTTTTAATTGAAAAGCAAAACGGCGTGGTAAAAGGGCAGAAGCCACGGTTACTCGGCGGAGCCACCTGGAGCCTACCGGAAACCGCGTGCAATTTGCTGGTGCAACAATAACGACCAAGTTATTAGAAGCAATCGGAGCAAATCGAATCGAGGACCGTCGAGACGTCGAGCGGATTAAAACGCGGCCCCCGTGGATAAAAGTTAAATAAGAGTCCGGTTCTTAACGAGCCGCCGTTAAGTGTAGCGATTCGAGTAAATTGAACGAGTATGAAGAATTGAAAAAGCGAAATGTTCGTTGCGAAAATCGAGAAATTGTTTCGCAGAAGCAATAACTTTTAACACCTTCGGTGATACAGCGTAATGTTTGTAAATTTGAATCTTGTGAAGTGTGAACTTGAATTCTCCAAAACGATAAATAATTAATACTAATTAAACATTATTAATGTATGTGAATTTGAATCTTGAGAAGTGTGAACTTGAATTCTCCAAAACGATAAATGATTAATAGTAATTAAATGTTACTAATGTTTGTGAATTTGAATTTTGAGAAGTGTGAACTTGAATTCTCCAAAACGATAAATGATTAATACTAATTAAACATCATTAATGTTTGTGAATTTGAATCTTGAGAAGTGTGAACTTGAATTCTCCAAAACGATAAATGGTTAATAGTAATTAAATGTTACTAATGTTTGTGAATTTGAATTTTGAGAAGTGTGAACTTGAATTCTCCAAAACGATAAATGATTAATACTAATTAAACATCATTAATGTTTGTGAATTTGAATCTTGAGAAGTGTGAACTTGAATTCTCCAAAACGATAAATGGTTAATAGTAATTAAATGTTACTAATGTTTGCAAATACGAGTTTTTTAAAATAACAACTGGTTGCTACAAACTGTTCAAATCTAACTGTGTTTTAAAATACTGATGAGTACCTAGTACAAAATTTGTGAATCCGAGTCTGTCGGGGTAAATAAATAATTAGCAGAAAATTAAGATTTAGCATATGAAACGAAACGTGATTAACAAACATTCAACAAAGAACGTGGTCGAATGTTACATCTTTAAATAACAAACTTTTCACAGTTCTTCTTTCGGTTTCCTAATTAATTCACGTAATCGTCATCTTCTTAGCCAACAATTCTACCGCTCGATATTTGAACAGCAAAGTGGAATAAATGGTTTAATTATTAATATGAATAAGTCCACACAATTGACCGAAATTTTTACATCTACACATTTTTCCGTTAATATTGTATCTAAAGGGCTTGACCCGTTAAAAACAATAAATAAATAAATAATGCACGTGAAATCGTCGTCGCAAAGATTTCGATGGCCCTCCGTAAAATTGTTCTCCGCCAATGGCCGGCGTCAAGGGGTTAATTAGCCTCGTAACCGGTTCACGTGGCCGCCGCTTTCTCAACCCGATTAATTCGCTTTAAAAGCTTCACCGTCGACGGATCAGTGAACGCATCAAATCGATGCGCCACGTTTCAATCGTGCTCGAGCGCATCCGCTGCGACGTACACGTCGAATCGAACACGACTATCGAACCTGTCGAACGCCTCGATACCTCCTGACGGACGTCGTTTCGAGACCTGTCTCTCACGTTACGCGTCTCTATCTCGGTTCTTTGGCGTGATGTTCGGCCAGATAGGTAATCCGAAATTTGTTTCAACCTTTTTATTTCAAATGATCATTCTTGAAGAATAATTTCTACCTCTTCGTCTCGTGATTTTATCAACGATCAATATTATTCCCTTGCGATTCAGAGTGATCGGAAATCCAGATTTCCAAATATTTGCATCCAAGTGCAAAATTTACTATTACTATTACTATTAATCCTGCACCACCATTTTTGCATAACCACCACTACCACCTTTCAAACAAGAATATTCTTGTAATTTAGAATTATCACTATTAAATTTTACCAACGTTTAATTAAACCCTAGGCTACTTTATAGATGCTACTTTATAGGCCTATAGGCGCTTATAAATTTTGTGTTTGTGACACTGGGAACGCCTATAGGCGCTAATTGCGGTTGCCTGAAACTGAGGACGCCTAAAGGCGCTCAACGCCTTTCTGATACGGAAGACTCTTATAGACACCCTGATATTTACAGTAGCGATTCGGTTCAGTATACAAACAAATAAATAATATTGTTTTAATGTAATGAAATTCAGTTTTTCCATTACTGAAATATTTTTTCACAAAAATACATCCCTACCCGAAATTTCATCCAAAGTTTTCAACGTACGTTTTAACTGAATTCTTACCGTATGACCGGCGCATCTCAAAGTCTGCCATGGTCAAAGGGTTAAAGAATAATCCCTAAACATAAAACTTTCCTGTCTAAAACAATATTTCTCAATTTTCACGAACCCAAACTCGTTTACGACACACCAAACTGTCGGAATTAATTTTACCAGAACTTGAATTCGAACCAAGATCGGTGATATCCAATGCGGGATACTTTAGCATCACGATACGCAGAAATGTGCGCGTTCTTCGATTCCTCGTACGCGTAATCCACCGCGTACTCATCCAAATCGGTACGTACGCGTGTTTTAGACCGGCTCTTCCGCCTCTCGATGCGCGTTATCTCCCCAAGGGAGCGGCGCTAACAGGATTAACGAGGAGAGGGGACCGCCGTGGGAAGAATACGGAGAGCAAAAGCTTGTTGAACGCGAAGTCGAGACTCAAAGTGATACGGATGGCACGTTTTTCCCGGTCGATGAGAAGTAATGGTCCTTCGTCTAGCCGGTGCGCGGAGACAGAGCGAAAACGACTCGCTCCAAACACCTTTCCTCTCTTTTTTTCTTCGTGTTATACTTTACAAAACTATTAACTTATTATTTTGTAATGTTACTTAATTATTGTCCACTAACATTATATATCAACCTGGTTAAATATTATATAGCAATAGCAATGCGAATTTCAAAATAAAATGTTCTATTTCTAAGCCTTTTTAATAAAATTTCAATTTCTGATCAATTGAGTCAAATTAAATAGTATTTTTCAGACGTATCAAATTATTTTATTTGTATATCAACAGATTTTTTCAAGAAACCTCCAATTTCTTAAAACTACAAAAGAAATATTTACTACCCTGTACAAAAATTCCAAACACAATTTCCGAGGGATAAAACAATGTTTCTGCCGCTTAACCGTTTGAGGGGCACGGCTCTTTCTTATTTGCCGATCGAAAATTTCCAAGCGGCGTGATAGCGCTCCTCATATTCCATGCTGAAAAATGCCAAAAAGTGCGATTCCACTGTTTTTAGCTTACATGCAACAAATATTTCCTACAGTTTAGTTTTGTTCCGACATTCTCCTGAGAATAAAATTACTCCAAGTTCATCTTTTTCTTTTACCTAACACTGAAGGGTAATCGTGAAGTCGC
>JAOPTO010002203.1:1071331-1107344 GCA_033822845.1 Tetrapedia diversipes | reverse complement strand
TCTACGAGGAAGAAAAGTCTCTTCTCTACAATTTTCTCTGGTTTTATCCATTTCAGGCAGGAAGAGCCGAGAATGATCATTGATCCTCTAATGAGCAGGTCAGACCCTTGAGGCATTCAAATCTTATGCTTAAAGTAGATGAATAACAGAGGTCCTAGTTACATTTACTATCTAAATGGATAGGAATTTTTAGTGACTCAGTGTTGGAAACTGGGAAAAATGCGAATTCCTTGTTATTTACGACGAAAAAGGTCTTTCCTCTACAATTCTCCCTGGTTTTATCCATTCCAGTCAGTAAGAGCTGAGAACGATCATTGATCCTCCAATGAGCAGGTCAGACTCTTGACGCATTCGAATCTTATGCGTAAAATAAATCAGTAACAGAGATCTTAGCTGTATTTATTACTTAAATGGGTAGATCCTTTTAACGACTCAAAGTCGGTCGAATATTGGTCTCAAAACTTTACTAATTCTCCTCGTTCCTTTCACGCGTTCCTTTCTCCCAATGCTAATTCCAGCGTTTCTCCCAACTTTCGTGGAAAAACAGGGTCCAACCGTGAAACGAACGGAAACAATCGTCCAGTGGACACCGAGCGGGCTTTATTGCGTTCCGCTCGGTTAGGCGCGGAAAATACCTAAACGGGACTCGGATAGGTGTCTGGAAGTAAACGACCGTGAACGAACGACCATCTGGATCAGGCGCGCGCGAGCACCACGCGATTCGTTGGCTGGTACACGAGCACTTCCGTTTCATCGAGCCGTCCGTCTTTCGCGTTAACCCCTGTTCCACTTCCGTTTTCCTTTTGGAGTCTCTTAATGTCCTGCTTTTCCAGCAATTTATTTTCCTCTTAACCAGTGCCACGTGGTAATGGCACGTTCCCCTGGTTGCGTGGAAAAACTGAGTAATTAGAAGTGGCAGAGAAAATTAGAATTCACGTTTTCTTTCGTTCTCTTTTCCATTAGAAGCACGTTGTTTTTTTTATTATTTACGCTTGCTCTTTTCAATGGATAACTTTATTCGATTTTTTATCCATATAGTCAAATGCATTGATACGTTACAGGATAATTTAATTATTGGCAAATTGTTTGTAACGTTAATTTAATTATTGGTATTACATCGAACATTACCGACATCGATTTCCACGCAATTATCGTAATAATCGTTAAGCAACGATTATCATAATTTACGATTACCCTTGTAATCCCTCAAAACTACCCTTAAATAAATTATTAAACGCCCCTGCAGTAGAAAAAGAAAATCAGTTCATATATATACCGCTCTCCTGTTTTCCCCTTTTTTTTTGCCAATGTAGGGTACGCATGATTGTCCTAAGGATTAATTTAAGGATTAAATATTTTCTCGATTTCTTCCGTTTTCCTTATTTTATAGTTTTTATGTCGTAATAAATAGTAATAATATATTTATATATATTATACTTCAATACTTATTCCATTGAATTCCTTTTAAAATTCTATTTAAAAATCCTATTTAACTTGAAGAAAAAGAGCGTCACCCAAATATGGGCGACGAACGTGTCAACTTAGTATATTACAATAAACAGCATTTATTTCCATAACGTGTAATTATTTAACATTTCCAACAAGTAATAAACATAGTTTTTACCAGTGTAGTTTAATGTCAGTTCACAAGCACAACCCCTAAATCCTAAACCAATTTTCTTATTCCCTTTCAATTCACGTGCGCGGTTCCCTGTTGCGCTTCAGTTTGCTCAAGTTAACCGCGCGATAATCGATCGTGGAACGAACGAACGAACGAACGAGAACGACCGCGAGTAATCGCGCGAACAGATTGGCCACACGAGCACGGCGAATCGCGGACCGTTAAATCGCTTACTTATTCATACGGGGGCCGTGTTTCGCAGCCCGTTGAGCGCGGATTACAGTACTTTAGGCGCGATACCGGCGCGAACCCCGCCGAGGAACTGATCCCAATCACTGACATTCGAATCCGACACCTTTCCACCTGGTTTCCCCCATTCTGTCCCGCCGCGCCGATAGATTCGTTTCGATCGATTCACTGGAGTCTCTGTTTCATAAGCGCGCGGGTAACGTGACTTGATCGAGAATACTTGGAGGGTTATCGCGAATTCCCCTTTAAAAGGATAATTCATGTTTCTGTTCAAACTTCATTAATGGCTCCATTGTGTCGATATATATATAGGTAATGTGAATCGATCGAGAATACTTGAAGGGTTAACACGAATTCTCTTTTAAAAGGATAATTTATGTTTGTTTTCAAATTTTATTAGTGACTCCATGTGTTGATGTATATGTAGGTAACGTGATTCAATCGAGAATACTTGGAGGGTTAACGTGAATTCCCCTTTAAAAGGATAATTCATGTTTCTGTTCAAATTTCATTAATGGCTCCATGTGTCGATGTACACATAGGTAACGTGACTCGATCGAGAATACTTGGAGGGTTAACGCGAATTCCCTTTTAAAAGGATGATTTATGTTTGTTTTCAAATTTTATTAGTGACTCCATGTGTTGATGTATATGTAGGTAACATGACTCGATCGAGAATACTTGAAGGGTTAACACAAATGACTGCTTTGGTAGTTGTAGGATAATAAATATATTATTATAGAAAAGAGTTGCCTTATTTCCATCTGATAGAGATGAAACACAGAGTGTGAGGTCGAAGGAAGGAGAAAATGTAAAACAAAAGAACAGTGCGGTGTTACCGCACATATTTCGGCACCGGGCAGTTCTCCCAGGCTCGTGTTAGAGAATAGACGTAGAATATGTGAGAGTATTAGTAATAAAGCAATGTTTAGTATTAATTATAGAGAGTGTGTATTATTATTATTATTATTTTAAAAACCCAACACCATCCAACAAATACGATAGTCGAAAAGTTGTGATCTCTATGTAACAAAATCCTCAACAAAGTGAAATCGTGAACAATTTTTCCAAAGCTTCCATTGCTTTGAAAGTTCCCTAGATCTGCGAAACCAAAATCCCCGACATCTCTATCAATCTATCCACTTCCACCCTGGAAACTTTTGCCCAAACGGATCACTATGGGGGACGGAAAGCAAACAGGAACTAGCTAGCACGCGCTGTCCACGCGTGGCTAGGCTTTTCCCCTGGATTTCCCTTTCGTCCAGCCAGTCTTCCGTGTGTCGACCGCCCCCTCCCCCCTCCAATATGGTCGAGGGTTGAAAAGCGTTGCAAAGTAAAGGTACATAAGGTCAAGGAGCGGTTGGCAAGTGGCTGCGAGTTTCTCGAGTGTGTCGGGTCGATTCAACCGTGCGGGCTCTCTTTTTCCCTTTTTTTTTTACCTCCTCTCCCCCCCCCCCCCCCTCCTCTCGTCCCGCGTTCACTCGTTCCTTCACCCCCTAGCTCTGTCCCTCTTCCGCCACCCGGTGTTTCTACGCTGGGTCTTCGTTTTCTATCACGAGGTCGTTTCGGCCCTTTTCACCGGCGCTAGCACACCTTCGATCTTATCTAGCCGACGGTTTTCTGGGTCAAGTGTGCCACGCTTCGGGAATTTTATAAATATTAAATCGCGAACGCGCCACGGCTCGCTGCCCCTGGCTCCTGTTTCCCCGTTTTATTTTCTTTCTCCAAGGTGTTGGATGGCGGAGGACTAAAAGCGTGTGGCTCCCCGATAGAGTCGTGAAGATTGTACAGAGCAGATCGAGCCGCTTTTAGCTTCAGGCAACCGCCTTGGGCGACTGTCCCTTTTTTCGAGACGAAACTGTTACATTTTTTGGACGTTTGCGTTACCTTCGCATGCTTCGGGGGTTGGTTCGTAGTTTGTTTACAGTTGGAATAAATTTTAATTGGCTTCTGCTCTATTTTTGTTTCAGGTAAGTAGAACAGTTCTGGTGAAACAGGTTGTCCCGCCAACAGGCTGGTGAGTGATCGAGAAATTCGTATTAAGTTGGCAACTAAGTTTCTGTTGCTCTTTTAAAAAAACGATTTCCACCTTTTTCGATTTTATTCAAATGCTGTGCGCAAAGTTTCGTTTGATATTGATGTATTGTAGAATCGAGAGCTTGGTTGGGGTCGAAACCGGATGATTTCTACCAATTAGGTATTGAAAATCTTGATCGATTGCGAAGAAGTTGTAAACAACAAGGAAGAATACATTATTGATTAATTAGTCGTTAATTTTTATTGAAACATAAATTTTAAAAACATTACAAAATAAACTTTTGAAAAATTAAAAAAGCGGCAGGATCTTAGTTGTCAACCCATCGCTATCGGTAATCCTTGAATCGAGTTCAAAAAGATATGATAACAACCCGATAAATGTTTTAAACGAAGAATTAATATGCGAAGCGTAGAGTCAAACAGAATTGCAAGAATACGAAAGGCCATGATCTCCGATATCATTCGAGATTCAATAAAATTTAATTCTCTCCCCCAGAAATGTCCACTGTCATCTTTCTTCGTTTCCCATCGCTTCCACCCTCAAACATTTCTAAGCGTCCGAATCCAAGCACCTATTCGAACTTTTCTTTGTTTCTGCAAAGTGTAACGAGAGAAAGAAAGAGAGAGACAGAGATGAGTTAAGAAGGAAGGGACAGAGAAAGAGCGAGCAGGGATGAGAAGGGAGGGACGAAGAAAGAGAAAGATGGGATGAGAAGGGTGGGATTTTATTATTCAACCGGATACTTGGCATTCCTCCTCGTTCATGGACGTCGAGATCGTCGCATACCTCCTAATTTCAATTACTTGGACCGATCGAGGCCTGGCCGTTGCCCGATCGCATCGACATTCTTGCATAATTTCGTCCAGAAGCCAGTTCCAAGGGAACGTCTCCCGTCTCCGAACAGGGATATCTTAATTTTTTCCCCGGCCGCTCCCAGCGATTTGCATACACATTTTTATATCGCTACCACGAAATCGTTCTCGCGTTTCCTCGTCACTCGTTTCTTTCGCCGGTCGATCCTCGATTTCTTGTTCCTCGACGGAGGTGTAAACGCGCTGGTCCTTCGATAAGCACTGAAGGAATTTACGATCATTCGTATTGCTTCGATAATTTTTTTTTTTTTTTTTTTTACTCGCCAAACTGTTTCGCTAATTGAATCGCTTCTGCTAATTGAATCGTTATTCGTACGTTACGACCAATAAAACGGTGATCGCTAATTAGATCATTCAAGGTTGCATATCGCAACGATTGATCTCTTAATGGCAAATATTTGGTACGTTTACCTTTTCTTTTATTTTAAAAGAGAAATTTTTAAATAATTTTGTGTGAAATTAAAAATTCCTTTTGTTTAATAATAAGCATATATTTATTCTGTATTGAATATACACGTTTTCATCATTTACACCCTGCAATTATATTTCTTCTCGCGCGTATTTCTTTGTTTCTAACCAAAAAGCTAAATACCAGTTTTCAAAGCGCTTGCTTAAAAATCGGTGGATTTCCAAACCAACTTTCATCCCGTATTTTACCCCCTTGAGGGTTGATTTTCCAAAAACATTGAAACAGGTATTTCTTTATTTTTAACCAAAAAGCTAAATACCAGTTTTCAAAGCGCTTGCTTCAAAATCGGTGGATTTCCAAACCAACTTTCATCCCGTATTTTACCCCCTTGAGGGTTGATTTTCCAAAAACGTTAAAACAGGTATTTCTTTATTTCTAACCAAAAAGCTAAATACCAGTTTTCATAGTGCTTGCTTAAAAATCGGTAGATTTCCAAACAACGTTTCATCCCTTATTTTACATCCTTGGGGGTTGATTTTCCAAAAACATTGAAACACGTATTTCTCTATTTCTAATCAAAAGCTAAATACCAGTTTTCATAGCGCTTGCTTCAAAATCGGCGAATTTTCAAACAACCTTTTAACCCTTATTCAACCCCCTTAGGGATGGAATATTAAAAATCCTTCCTCAGTGTGTGTCTACGTCATAAAAAGAAAACCCATTGTTGAAATTTCATGTTTCTAGCTTCAGTAGCTTAGGCTCTGCGATGTGGAATCGGTTAGTCAGTCAGGACACGTCTTTTTATATGTATAGATTTTGTTTGATCACCGATAATAGCAAGTGGAAGGACTGGTTTTTTTCTCGAGCATCGGTTTATCTCGACTGTACAAGCATCGTGAACGAGTATTCAACCCCTGTGTAACCTCCTTAGGGATGGAATATAAAAAAATCCTTCCTAAATTGGTGCCTACATCATAAAAGGAAAACCTATTTTCCAATTTTCATGTTTCTAGCTTCAGTAGCTTAGGCTCTGCGATGATGAATCAGTTAGTCAGTCAGGACACGTCTTTTTATATGTATAGATTTTGTTTGATCACCGATAATAGCAAGTGGAAGGACTAGCTTTTTCTCGAGCATCGGTTTATCTCGACTGTACAAGCATCAGGAACGAGCCACGCGAAGCTCGAAGCTAACCCCGTCAATGGAAGAAGTCCCATCTTGTCGGATTTCTTTACCTTGCTTTCCCTCCAGACGCGGGCAAGTAATCATCCTCGACGATGCGTTTCGCTCGACGTTCCTCGAACTCGCCAGACCGAATGAAAGGGACAAACGTAAGGGAATAAGAGAACCGCGGAAAAGAGTGGAACGAAGGAAGAGTCGCCGGGTAAGAGATTACCCGAGCCGAATTCAGGCGAACGAGCAAAGCACACACGAGTGAGTCCACTTTCCCTTGAACTTGAAAACGTGTTCTACTCTTATCGAATTTTCATCGCAATCGTTTGGCGGAAAGTGATTCCTTCAACCCTTTGCTGCAATACGAATTATTTTTCAATTTTGTTGCCAATAACCCCCTAATATTTTAGGTGCTTTATTTGAAATTTACTTCGAAGGGGAATTCCTTGAGTGATACTTTTTTTTATTTGTTATATTAAACTTTATTGTAACTTATATTTGTTTAGTTTCGTTGACTCTTTGGTCTTAAACTTTTGTCCGCTATTGTATTTAAAATGTCACTTTAAAAATGTCGAGTGCGACTCGACGTAGGAGTGCGCAAAGGGTTAAAGGAAGATTCTAATTATGCTGGAACGTAATTTTATTAATACGATTCCATTAAAATAGGGATATCTAATTTATGGATTAATAAAAATAAAAGTTTGCTTTTAAAGGTTATAGAAATAGTATTCTAATTATCAAAAATTTCAAAGAAATAGAACTCTCATTTGAGGAATTCCAAGAGAACGAATTGTGCTCTCAGAAATGTTGGAAAAATGGAATTCCAATTGAAGGAGCCTTAAAAGACAGAACTCTAATTTTATAAATTGAAAAAAGGAAAATTCAATCTCGAAAATTCTAAAAATTTGAATTCTGGCTTCCAACAAAATTTTTCTTTCAAGTAATTAATGCGTTCACTCGATCAAAATTTTCCTTTCACTCTATCGGCCTGTATGTAAATATCACGATTTTTTAAAAATCACCGACTTTCTTCGCTTTATACTGCGATAAAAGGGGACTCGTTCGGAAACATGCTGAAGGCACGTGGGCCAACGCCTGGGAATTTATTTGACAAATTTATTTGACGTCCGGGCATTCGTTGCATTCCGTGGGATCGAATTAACGGGCCATGGCTGGAGTTTCATGGCGATTCGAATGAGAAAGCGGAGGGTGAAGGGCGAAGTCGTGTTAGCGTTAGAATTACCGCGAACCGTCTTCTCGCGAAATTTATTAGCGATAATTCAGCGAGCAACGACTCGCCGTTAATTGAGGAAAGTCACTGGTTAAAGAAAACCTTCGCGTTCTCTTTTTAACGACTTTTAGACTGCTCGTTAGTCCACGGTGAAAAATTCCTTTCGATATACAGTGTTATTTGTAATTTACAAATTTTTACAAATTCGAGACTATTTTGAATTGTGCTTTTCCATCGTTTTCATTCGGTTAGATGGAAAGAGAAATTTTCATGAAATATTTGAATTGAAATTTACGTATATAACTGTTTAACCTCCTTGTCTGAGTAATAAATAAACTGACTAAGATCTGAAAATTTGAGGAACTATCATTTAGTGATTAACAGTCGCCTCTCAAGAGCAAAGGGTTAAATCCCGAGGACACTCGTTTCGCCTAGTTTAACCTCCCAGTCTGAGTAATAAATAAACTAACCAAGGTCTGAAAATTTAAGAAACTGCTGTTTGGTGACTAAAAGTTGTCTCTTGAGATCAAAGGGTTAAACCCCGGGGACACTCGTTTTGCCAAGTTTAACTTCCAAGTCTGAGCAATAAATAAACTAACCAGGGTCTGAAAATTTAAAAAACTATTATTTGGTGACTAAAAATTGTCTCTTGAGAGCAAAGGGTTAAATCCCGGGGACACTCGTTTTGCCAAGTTTAACTTCCAAGTCTGAGCAATAAATAAACTAACCAGGGTCTGAAAATTTAAAAAACTATTATTTGGTGACTAAAAGTTGTCTCTTGAGAGCAAAGGGTTAAAACACTCCCGGGGACACTCGTTTTGCCAAGTTTACACTTCCAAGTCTGAGCAATAAATAAACTAACCAGGGTCTGAAAATTTAAAAAACTATTATTTGGTGACTAAAAGTTGTCTCTCGAGAGCAAAGGGTTAAATCCCGGGGACACTCGTTTCGCCCAGTGTAAATGGAAAAAAGCAGAAGAACCCGGGGCTGAAGAGAGACAACGCGTTTCTTTGCAGCGGTTTCTGATGTCTCGCAGAGACGTGTTTGTTTCGCTCGAAGGAGCCCGCTGCTGATTCGTCGTTGGCCTGCTTATCATTTTCACCTTTGACGCACGCAGATTGGTTCGGGTGACGAGACGCCTCTTTTTCACCCTTTGCTTTTTTCACCCCCTCTTTCCGCCGCCCCCTACCCTCGGCGGCGCGTTACCCTTTCTTCCCTTTCGCAGGCACCCCTTTCACGCATCCCCTCGCATTCAACAGCCCGTCGCTGCAGTTTTCCCCCCTCTTCCCTCTTCCCTTCTATCTTTTTTCTTTTTCACGTGCTTCGACACCGTTCATCAAATCCCGACGACATCGATGCTTTTAAACGAGAGTCGCGACTTTGAATTGGCTCGTTTGCATACACGGACCTGATATCGCGCTCCGTTGGTGATCGCTGTCGATTGCGATGGACGAACGAGGAGGGGGTTGAGAATGTTGGAGAACGGGGCGCGAATTGGTTTCAGAATTCTGTTGATTATTTTGTCGTTAATTTAGTAGCACAGCTTGATGCTGTATCTAACTGTTGTTGAAATTTGAATACTTCACTGTTTGTTCGATTTTAACTCTTTGCACTCGAGAGGTAACTGTCAGTCGTCTAATGATATTAAATTCAAAAATTTTCAAATTCGAAATATTTAATAAGATTCACCTATATTAAACGTCATTTACTTTAGTTAACCCTTTAACGTGCAACTACTATATAGTACAACCACTACTATTACAGTTACTAAACTGGCCAAACTGTGCACACTCGAGATAATTCGAGCGACTATAGAATTTACAATACAATAAAAATTTTGAATATTTTTGTATTTTTTTAATTTTCTTGCCAAAACAACGTTCTAAATTGTGTTTTTTTTTTTTACATTAAAAAGAATTGATTTTTTTTGCCGGTTTAAAAAAAAACTGTGCATTGAGGGGTTAAGTGATATACAAAAATTTACATATATGACTATTTAACCTGCGAATCTGACTAGCAAACAAACAAACTAAAATTTGAAAATGTACGAGACTATCATCTGGTGACTAACAGTCACCTCTCAAACGCAAAGGGTTAATATTCTGTCATATGAGAAAAATCTTGGTAGCCTATTTTTGACCATTTTGAAATCGCAGTACTGTGTTATTTAAGGATTCAGTTCATGGGGAACTGTGGCGTTTCGTTATTAAGAGACGTTAATTTTGATATTTAGTTATCATAGAATTTTATTGCAATAAATTACTCTCTTGTTTTCGGTAAAATTTCAGTATTTCATTATTATACAATAAAAATGTCACGCCATCTCGATATGAAGTTTCGATATTCCTAAATCGTCCAGCCATTCTTCCAAACACTCAGGCCTCTGTTCCCCGCTATCGCATCAACCCTTCTCTCTGTCACAGTAACACTAATTCCGAGATTTCCTTCAGCTATCTGTCACAGCAGGAGGCGACACACTTACGTGCCATTTTTCACCGCCTAACAAGGGACAGCAGCTCGGTCCACTAATGTCGCGTGGATGTCGTAAATTTAATGGCCCCGCGTAAGCTGAACTTACAACGTCGTCGTCGTCTTCGTCGTCGTCAACCCCTCTCCACCCCCTCCCTTGTCCAACCCCCAACCCCCTTTCAGAAACTTCTCTTTTTTAACCGCGGGACCATTATTCTCCGACGTTTAGCGTATCAAAGAGTCGAGCAACCTTTCGCGCGAGTCCGCGCTCGTAACTCTTCTCTACTTTTTATTCTATTTTCTCTCGAACCTCGCGCTGCCTCTGATAACCTACGTCATAAAGATGGCGGCGCGAGGAAATGGCGCGCCGAGATTCAATTACAACTCGACCCTTATCCTGTTCGTTACGTTTATCGCCGCGATAACGAGATCGGTTTATCTGAACGTGGGCGATCATCGGTTACTGTTTAACCCTTTCAATGGACGAACTCTGGATTCCATACAGTTTTTTTTTTTTAATTTATGGATCGTTTCGATAACTTATGCGTGCTTCAGCGATCCTCCGGTGGTACCGAATTCTTAACGTCTTATTTTCTTAGATAATATTTCGATACTTTCTCTTACATTTATTGGATAAGCTTTTGTCTGAGCTTTTAGGAGGGTAGTACATTTTTTGTTTGGCTTAACACATTGACAGCCGGCGACCTGAGACATTTAACCCCTTGACTACGGCAGACTTTGATATGTACTGGTCGTACCATACGGCAAGGATTGAGTTACGATGTGCGCCGAGAACGGCGAATTTTTGGTGTCAGAAAGCCAAACTGTGTGAAGCGCCTATAGGCGCTTTCAGTATCACAAACGCAAAATTTCTAAGCGCCTACAGGCGTTCACAGTAGTCAAGTGGTTAAAGCCTGAGCGCCGGCCTTATTCGTTTGTTTCAGATCACTGAATAGCCAAAGAAAAATATTTAAAACATTATATATTTTCGTGAAATAGTGCATTTTATTTGCATATTCGTCATATACAATTTAACGTTAAAAAAAATCCACATTATCGTGGAGCAGCTACTCAAACGACAGACTCAGAAACCCGCGTTTTCGCGGGGCCGGCTGTCAATGTGTTAAGATTGGTAATAAAGATTTCCACGATGCTTGCGTGGTATTGGAATTCTAATTTAACTTGTTGGGACAGTTTTGGCATTAAGGATTTCTGTATGTTTATTTCAAAGATTTGTTATAATTTCGTTGGTATCTGTAGGGCTTAGCAAACGAATGTAAAAAATATCTGGTTTCTCTTTGCGAACGATCGACGATAGGGAAGAGGGAGAAAAAATGGATGGAGCATGTAATAAACGTTCGGTGCACCTTCTGCTGCATTTCGATGCGACTACACGCATTGCATCGTTCGTACGGTCACCGATGCAACGATAGCTATCTCTCTCCCTTTCTCTCTCTTTCTCTCCTTCTGTGTCTCCCTCAGAGTTGCTTCTTTTCGAGTCTCCTGGTTCACAGGCCTGTTCTTCGTGGCAGGGCCAACCGTTAGCGATGGCTTCGAGACGTTACGAGTATTCGTAACATTAAGGAACATTTTTTATTCTTCCAGTAAAACGACGATTCTATTCGAAATTTCAGTTGAGAGTTTGACAAACTTTTGGTTTATTCTATGTATATTTATATTTACATAATTTTATCATTATTCAATTTGTATCATTAACACGTTCGTCGCAACGTCACCCATATTTGAGTGATGCTCTTCTTCTTAAAGTTAAATAGGATTTTAAATTGGAATTTTAAAAGAAATTTCATGGAATAAGTATTGAAGTATAATATATATGAATATAAAATACATAAAACAAAAATAAAATGTTAAACCTTTTGCTGTTTTTGTATTTTTTTACCCCAGTTTTCTATGCAATCGGTTTTTGGCGAAACGCTGGGCTACGAACGTGTTAACACATCATCAATGTTAAAACTTAATTGATTGTTTACTTAACTATTGGTAATTTAGCTACTTGCAAACATAAAAGTACATCGTGCGAAAAATATATAAGCTTCGATTACTTTCTTTTCTTATTTTAACCCTTTTAGTGCCAAACGACGATACATCGTTGTACATGCGATTGCGTCTACCTATTCGCATTGCGAGAGAAGTATATCTCAAAATAAATTTATAAAACGTTACAAACAGCTCAATTTCTCCCTTTATTTCGTAATACGCTTCTTTTTGAATTTTGTAAATATTCTTACTTTGGTTTTTATAAACTTTTTCCCAAACCTTAGCAAATTCGTCAAATCTTCTAACTTTTCGTATAGGTACGATAGTTTTATTCGTCACTAAAAAGGGTGATACGTCAAAGTGGTATTTTTCCAAAAATACCTTCAGCCAATAATTTTGTTTTCCACGACTCAAACATATGTAATAACGTTTTATTCGAATAAAAATAAATCTCCATCGTAGAAAATATGTTATTTTGCCATCAAATAAATACAAAAGTAACGTGAAACCGTACATCTATCAATTCCGATAAATCTTTTCAAAAACGCGTACATACATACCTTTCATTAATACCTACCCTCTACGCGTACACATAAATTATTTGCACAAATATTCAAGGTACCTCTGAACGGTAGCCGGAAACTCCATAACCCGTTTTTATCCGTCGAAACGGTTAAACCGTAGAAACGTCCCAAAGGAACAAGGTGCATCCGATCGGTAGCCATCGCTAGCCCGGACCGCGCTCGTGGCGGTCAGGTATGCGAGGCTTGCAGACGAAAAAAATAAAGCGGGATGAAACAAGAAAAGACAAAAAGAGCGGGGCGGGCGCGCGTCGAACGAACGAGGACGAGGAACACGGGAGATAAACAGAGAGAGGGACGAAGATAGAGTGCAAAGGGTGGGTGGGTGGTCAGAGGGAACGGGGTGGAAAGGGACCCGTGAGCTGCATCGAATGCAAGAATGAAAGGGGAAAGAGGGGTTGGGAGGGGGGGAGGGGGGGTGGAGGATCAGGACGAAGGTAGCCCAACCTGACCGAGAGGAAGAACAGCCATCGAGTCTAAACAATCGGACGATCGTCCTTCGGAATATCTCTCCCTGGCTCCTGGGAACGCGAGCTTATGCGTGGCCATGTTGGCTCTACCTGTGTTTCGGGCTCTGTTTGCCGTAGCCACTTGTGTTCGACGGGCTTTCGTGAAATTCCTCCGGGTAACGGTAGCCGGGGCAGGCGAGCGTCTCGCGGATTTATTTGTCTATTCGTTTATTTCCAATGAACGGGAACAAACCTTTTTGGTTTACAGGGAACGACAATTTAGTCGGGGAAGTGGACGAAGCAATCGGTATCCGACGTTTTAACACTATTCCTACCATGACCGGTCAAATGACTGTTTTTAAAATTTCGATTACAATTTCACGTATACAACGTAATCGAACCGCCTTTAAATTTTAGACTTTTCCTCAAATAAACCTATAATACATTTCTTAGTATTCACTTGTTTTTTCATTGTTTAGTTTCTGAGAAAAATTTGTAGTCTGTCTTACGTGGGAATGTCGCGATAGGAATAGGTATACGTGAAGTGTCGGTAGGAATAGTGTTAAGTAGCGTCGAAACTTACTTCCACTAAAATTTATTTATTTATTTATTTATTTAACAATGAACAAGCCAAGGCCCTTGTAGTACATAAAATTTACATAACTCTAGATAATTAAACATTCGTCTAATAGACCACCGATTCCTGCCAGTTTTACGAATTCGAGATCTGCCAATATTGCAAACGCAAATCTTTTACCACTTTTCTATCTTCTAATTAAAATATTATAATACTTCCCTTAAATTACGCTAATGTTTTTAGTCGAATGATTCGTTACAGAGTAACATTAATTTAAGTTCAGTCATCTAGGGTTAATTAAGATAAACGATAGTAAAAACCTATTTATACGAGTATTTCATCCCTTGCAATTCAAAAATTTACGAAATTGCTATCGTTCGACCACCACCCTATATTAACCGTTTGCGTACCAGAGGGTTTTCAAAAAAACACGATCGAAAAACGCCAAGGAGCGCGATCGCGCTCTTTCGATCATGTGTTGAAAAAAGCCGAAGAGCGCGATCGCGCTCCTTTGATTATGTGCCGAAATATTGTTTGTCCTTTAAATTTTTCATATTTTTAATTTGTAACTTATTATTTTATGAAATACACCTAAGTCTGTTTTTACACGGTAGATTGGTTCCAGAAGAAGCCGTGTAAAAAGAAAAAACGACATTGATCTTATACAAAAATGGGTGATTTGTTCCTAATCTCTAAAGCCTATTAAAATTAGTGAAAAACAAGAATTTTTAAGCTAAAGGGGAATTCACTTAAATCTTTAAGCTAGTGTTCGCAAACTATCGATACTATCGATGGTTTCAGACTTTTTTCTTTCATAAATACTTTTTTGTGATATGAACATACTTCGCAAAAATTAAATTTGACAAAAAAAATTTAAGTACATAAAATTTCAAATCGTGCTAAATGGAATAAAATCGTGTAAAAAAATTAAAAATATTCAATTTTCAAACCGTGTTATATCAAAACCGTGTACAAAAAGACCGTGTAAAAACAGACTTAGGTGTACTATTATATATATATATATATTCTTATACTAGGCGATGGCGATGCGACGTACATGCGTCTAAAAGTTTGAGCGCATTTTGGCAAACTGTAAGCGCGCTGTCAATTGTCTGTATCGGTCAAATGCACTGGGTTTTCTCGACAGGAAATCGGAAGAGCGCGAAAGCGGCTCGTGGTACGCAAACGGTTAAATCGTCTTTAAAACGTAAAAACAACCCAAAAAAAAGAATCAGCCAGACAGAAGATTCGTGAATCCTCCCGCGGATCGATGGAAATCCGTCGGCGACGAGGGACCACGGCACATTTTGCGGGGAATAAAGGCTCGGTCGGTAATCACGGTCGAAAACAAGGACGACGGGGCGGTTTTCGCGGCGGCGGCACAGCGAATTGCGCTCGAGTTTACACGTGGCTTCGGCGTAAACGCCGCCGCGGGTGGGAGTTTAATTTGGAGCCGAATGCCAGCACGGTCGCCGGGAAACCGCAGGATCCGCCAACCGGGATACTCGAAATCCTTCGGGACCACGCGCGCGCATACCCACCTTCCGAGGTTTACCTCGAAAAACATCTTTTCTCGTGCACCTCGAGTAATATTATAGGAAAAATAACTGATATATTGAGAAAAATGTGTTGGAGAGATAGCCGAATATGCGAAATAGCCTAATCGCGACATTTCTAGTTCGGTAAAACTTTTGTTTTGTGTTGGATGCCCTCTAGGTTGTAACGTGCGTGTATTAAAATTAAATTAAAAACTGAGCAATAAGACTACGCGTCAACCTTTTTGAAGATTTTTTCATTCGGTGACCGAGGTGACTTTTGGAGTATAAATGGTTAAAAATTTCACGTACCATCCATGTAGCATCCCTTTTTATTATTAATAGCCTAGCGTACATATTTAGTACCTAATTGACACTAAATTCAAGTTTCGTTGATTGTACTATTTCTCGTAAATTATTTATTTTACCTTCGTCGACCCTTTGGGAAGAACAGTACAGGTATCATTGAAAGATACGTCGCAGAGTTCAGAACTTTCACAAGGAATTAATGAAGTGGCTGGGACGCGATTGATCCTCTGCGTTGCTTAAAACGTTCTTTATAGCGGAATCAAGTTAACTGCACGCAGGGGGACGTTGATGCGCGAATAGAACTCCTTTCAGAGACACTCGGAAAGGTCGGTCTGAGCGAAAGGTCAGTTTAATTCCATTAGATCGTGGAAGCCTTTAACGTTCCCCTGCGTGGGCAGAAACGATGAAATTTGCGGGCCGATCGCCGAACGATGTCGCGTATCGTTGCATCTCCGCCCCCGACGTGTTTCGCAGTTCCTTTGTTCTTTCTGTCTTGCAGAAAATCGGTCCCACGATAATGCCGTTAACCCTTTGGCATACAAATAAAAACGGAGTTCGGTATGTCTAAAAAATACTATTTAATTTGGCTCAACCGAACAATCACGTGCAAGTTTGGAAACAGAATGGAAACAAAATATTTTTATTTTTTAAATTATTTTTGAAAGGCGAGATAGTGGGGAGTATTTTAAATATTCTAATAAATAAAATAAGTACCACTCAAGGAATTGTCCTTTGAAGGAAATTTCAAATAAAGCACCTAAAATACTAAGGAGTTATTGGCAACAAAATTGAAAAATAATTCGAACTGCAAAGGATTGATTAGGTTTCTGGGGTACCTATTAAAGATCGCCTCACGGTTGTCTCAACGGATTCGAAACAGAACGATTAATTTTTAAGAAACAATTTTGAGCATAATCGCAGGTGCAATTTCAAGCTTTTCAAATTTAACCCCTTGGCATACAAATAAAATGGAATTTAATGCGTCCGAAAAATACTATTTAATTTGGCTAAATCGAACAATTATGTGCAAGCTTGGAAACAGAACTTTTTATTTTGAAATTATTTTTGAAAGGGGAGATAGTGGGGAGCGTTTTAAATATTCTAAACAAAACAGAATGGACGTACGAGTGAAACAATTGAATAATCTAATTATATACCGCATGGTGTTCGCTGATAACAGCTCTTGACAAATCAGACTCGTCAAAGTCTACAATGGTACATGAAACGAATGACGACCCTAACTCGTCATCGTATGTCAAGGGGTTAAAGTAACGCATGGTACTCTACTCGAACATTGAAATGCATCTTCAATCGTATGTCCCGGGTGAAGATCTCTAATAGATTGGTTTATCTGTTTGACTGCGACGCAATATTCGCTTGTCGGTCGCGCATCGTTATGTTCATTGATCAAAATGCACATTTGCCATTTGTGTTTGCTATGTTAGATAAATTCTATGTTACATCAGTTTAGTAAAATTATTGTACGAAAAATTTAGAAAGCATATGTGTATGTAGACGTTTTGTATAATATGAAAAAGCAATGAAAGGGTTAAATAGTACCATTTCCTATTTTTTGATAGAACTAATTTAAAAATTTAAGCATAACTTAGGAAACTTATATTTTTAAATGTAAATTTAAGTACAAATTTTTATGGTATGGGATATTTTTTTGTGGTTTTCTGTTGACGTTTGTCGAGATTGGTGTTTTCAAGGTTTTCATATAATTTTCGGGAAATTTTTTGACTTCTATGCCATTATTTTTTACGAGTTTTTCTTTAATTTAATTGTTTTCTTAGAATATTGAATGCTGTAAAAGCGAATTGTGCCATTTACGGGATAGCAATTTAGTTCCTCCATTAAAGTTTCTGATTTTCATCGGGTCGCTGGCGATTATCTAATGCGAATCAGCCTGTAGGTACTCCATTACAGAACAGAAGGTTCTGCGGTGTTCAGAGATCGGCAAGCGTTTCTACTTATGGTGGGCTAATGTATTTTGTAACTTGTAGATCTCCGATAAGGAGCAGTTACGGCTTCTGGAAGTGACAGTGGTGGTTACGGTGGTTCTCAACCATCGACCACCATCGTTTACAATTTTGTACCTCCAAAACCTTAAATTACGCGCATGCACTTTTTTTCGCTAATACTATGTGAAGAATTAACCGTGAGAAATAAAAATGTTACAAAGAAATCCCTAAAAGTTTCACCGTTTTCAATAAAATCAAATTTTTTAAATTATTGTTTGAGTTAGGTTCTGGTTAAAATTGTTAGGTTAAATATTGTTGGAAAAGATTAGGTTCTGGTTAAAGTTGTTAGGTTAACCCTTTGCACTCGAATTTAATATGACCATGAATTACCGCCAACTCGGAATTTATTCTTTTATTCAATCGAAACAAAACTTTTCCAATACGTTATTAGCATACTTAGCTGTAACATTTCGTGAGTATAATTAAAAAAAAATGAAAATTCCACGGTAACACTTGTGATGTCGCATACGCTGAGACATACGAGTGCAAAGGGTTAAATATTGTAGGAAAAAATGGCACGTTACCGTTTAATCAGGCGATGTAACACGCTATCACAGTTTACAGTACTACGTTACAAATTCACTACAAGCTTGCGTTACTAATTGCACCACCAAACTCCCACCCCCCTTCATCTATCACGCTAACCGTACCACTCTTCGCAACCCCACCCACCTACCCCGCCATCCACTGTACACACCTAATCGCAGCTTTAACCTGCTCTCGCGTTAATAAACCCTCGTTTCGTCGATAACCAAACAGCTAGTTCGAAGGAACAGTAATCGGATATCGGGAAATTGTACCGCTACAGCGCCCCCCGATACATCGTCGGACATTTTCGCAGCGATTTCGCGTGCACGTTGAGTTTCACACTGAAAGTGCATGTCGATGCACTGTTGGCCAAAATTTTTGCAACCACTTGGTGCGTTTGTCGAGCGTTGCACTCAAAGTGCACATCGATGCGCTATTGGACAAAAGTTTCGCAGCGACTTTGCATGTGTGTTGCATCCCACCCTAAATAGGTTAATCCACGATCGGACAAAATTTTTGCAGTCACTTGGTGCGTTTGTCGAGTGTTGCACTTAAAGTGTACGTCGATGCGCTATTGGACAAAAGTTTCGCAGCGACTTTGCATGTGCGTTGTAACCTACCTCAAATAGATTAATCCACGATCGGACAAAATTTTTGCAGTCACTTGGTGCGTTTGTCGAGTGCTGCACTCAAAGTGCACGTCGATGCGCTATTGGACAAAATTTTGCCAACGGCCTTGCATATGCGTTGCAACCTACATCAAATAGGTTAATCCACGATCAGACAAAATTTTTGCAACAACTTTATCGTGCAGTGAAAGCGTTAACGCATAAAACTTTCGCGGCAACGTCAATCAAGTTCACGTATCATTGGACAAAATTTTTGGGATAATTTCGTGTGCGTCTCGGAAGCGTTACCGCCGCTTTGCAGAGAGTACTATCGGGGAAGCGGCCGAGCACCCACAGAAAGAGACAGATTTCGGGGTAATTGACCCCTTTCGCGAATCAGCTGTTCGTGACCGTGGAGGGAAGGGGAGCAGTCGGCACCGGCGGCGGATCTCAAAGCATACCACAGCAGCGAAGTAACCTGGGGAAGGGGTGAGACGAGAGGGTGGGACGAGGATAGAGAAAGGGAGATCGACGAAGAGTATTAGCTGTGAGTCGGAAGAGGACAGTGAATCGAGGTGAAACGGTTGAGAGTGAGAGAGCAAGGGTGGGTAGGTGAGAGAAGGAGGGGGAGAGGGGGAGAAAGAGAGAAGAATTGGTGAGAGGAGGAAGCGTGGAGCAGAGAGAGGGAGAGAGAGGGAGAAGAATAGGTTAGAGAAGGAGAGAGAGGGGGCAGAAAGAGAGAGAATTGGTGAGAGGGTTGAGAGAGGGGGAAGAATAGGTTAGAGAAGGATGGAGAGGGGCAGAAAGAGAGGGAAGATTAGGTTAGAGAAGGAGAGAGAGATCTGTGGACGCGTGGGAGAGTTCGGCTCCAGCGGGATGGTGCTCAACCTTGCACAGGTGAGCGGAAGTCGGGTTAGAGCATCTTTTAGGGTTCCATTAGCGTCGTGGGAAATTCGATCCTTCTTGGATATGCACAGTTTTCTTCCACGTAGGTGGGTTTTGGTCGCCGGTAGTTCACGGGCGTTTAACGATGACGGATCCTTGTCTCGATGGCTGGGTCAGGGGGAATGCCAGGGATTTCTGGAATTCGAGGGTCGGGTCTACGGCGGCGGGATGCGAGGGGCGGCAGAGTTGGTTTAGCATTGCTGTGAATTAGTTTGTGGTCCGAGCTTTATCGTAGCCCCAGGCTACTCTTAAATAATAATTCTGAATAATTACAGGGACCACGCGAAAGAAGTTGTTTCGTAAATAAGGGCAAATTTGAGGATCAGGAGGAAGAGGAACTCCAATAAGAATTCTATATCTCTAGCCTCTATCAATTGTTATTTCAAACACATGCAACGTTTCAGTCGCTTTACTTTATGCAAATTTCTACATCTTAAAAATGATTTTCTCGCACAGGGAACAAGTTTAACCCTTTGAACTCTGTGGTCCCCTCTCAGGGGACGTTAGAATTTATTAGTGATTCCAGGGAATCAATTTATCCCAGCGCAACCTTTTCAGAAATGCATGTTTCTGTGAAGTGTTCTGTTAAAATGACACAAGATATCAAATAAAAATATGGTACCGTTACCAAGATATATAAAAAATAGTGACTTTGAGAAACCGAGAATACGTCCGAGATGACGCAGAGTGCAAAAGGTGTCCATATTTTTCAAATCTCTGCGACACCAAACTTTTCCTCCCGCATATTCAAAAACTACCATTTCCATGCGTTCCATAATATTCGCAATGCATAGGAATGTCGCTAGAAGAGAACCACGGTGGGATGCGCGTTCAAAGACAGCCTGAGAGAAACCAGAGTCAGAAACAGACACACACACACACACACACAGAGCAAAAGAGAGAGAGAGAGAGAGAAAAAGTTCCATCGATGAAGTGGCATAAATTGCGGCCGATGTGTGCGTCGCGCATATTTCGTCGTGGCACGAATATCAAAGCGCGATCGTTTGATGGCACTCGAGGTTCGCGGCTAGAGTGCCGCTTGACCCTGTCACTTGGTTTCGAGCCACGCCACTCGGGCCCTCCGGAATTAAATCAATTAAAGGGAACCAGTCCTCGTCCCGTCGCGCGTTATATCGCGCCGGGTGTGCTCGTAAATCGTCCGCGAGTCTCCCTCCCTCTCTCCTCGTGTCTCTCCCCTCGACATTGATTATTATCGTGTCGCGCCGTTTTCATCTGTACGAATGACTCGACGACTCGGGGAGAAAAACATATTGACGCCGGGGACGCGAGCTTGTCCACGATTAAACGCACGATTTATCGATGGAGCACAAAACGACTGGATCGAAGGAAGGGTAATAGAGCGGGGGTGAATTGGGGTGAGAATTTTGGAAGAGGGTGTGGTAGGTCAAGAGATGCGGGCGCGTGATTTCGGGGTGGTTTTCGAGAGGCTGAGAATATGGGTTTGGGGATTATTGGGAATTTTTATTTCTTTTGCGGGAAATTGAGAATAATTTGCATATCGATGGACTTGAAAAGGCTTTTTTGGCGTGTCATACCACATACATGCTACAAATCGGAGAACTTGTCATTTTTTAATGATGTTTACTTCCGTCTATCGCGATCCCCACGAAATTAGGATTAATCACAATTGAGATTAAATTCCAAAGTTATTGTAACTCTTATTATTAGAGATACTTAATTTTTTTAAATGTAATTTCTGTCCACCTAATTAGAAATTAATTATCTTCGCGTGTCACACTACACACATTGCCTGTGAGCAATACAATTGGGGAACTTGTCATTTCTTAGCGATGTCTACTTTCATCTATCACAATCCCCACAAAATTGGAAATAATTACAATTGCCATTAAATTCCAAAGTTATTGTAACTCTTATTATTAGAAATACATAATTTTTTTTAATATAACTTCCATTCACCTAATTACAAAGTAATTACCTTCGTAATTATTACCTAAAAAAATAATTACCTTCGTGTTAACCAATTCAAGAACCATTAATTTTCACTTGTCAACTAATTCTTCCTAAGATTCACTTTAAAACAAATACATCTCCCATTATAGTTTCAAAAAGTATCGAAGCCCTTCAGCAACCGGAATGATAATTTTTCACAAATGAGGGAAACGTACAAGAGACAGAGAGAGAGAGAGAAAGAGAGAAATGAGGGGAAAGCGTTCGAAACACCTGTATGAATTTCACGATACGAAACAAGCCAGGCTCGAGTACCTTGCCAGACACGTTTGTTACACGTGTCTGCGTGTTCGCGTGCGCCCGCGCGCACATCGATGTACTATCGTCGAGTGCGCGTTCAACAATAGTTAGCGTACGCTAACTACTCGGAGCCATCGCGGCGGAAACGCCGGATGGGTGAATAATTAGCACACCCTCGAGGATTTTCTGCGTGTGTACGCGGCTGGCCAATTAAGTGTCAACGATAAACCAGCCACCGTGCAACTATTGCCTCGTGCCATCGATTGTTCGCGTCTACGTGTTTCTGTTGGGATATCGGCGAAAGATATTCTGCGATGATTTGCAGTGAACTGAAAAATCGATCACGGATCTAAAAATATCGGGGAATTGGTCGATCTTTAGTTTTGTTGGATTTTGACGTGGTCAGGCACAATATTTTTAGTTTGAGTGGAGAAACAAGAGAATGAAAACCTTTTAGATTTTAATGTTTAATAATAACATAGATTTAATTAATAATTACAATAACGTTTTCGTATCTTTCATCTTAATTTTATGCAATCTTTAATTTCACTTTCGTTTTGTCTTTCTTACTTACTTTCTCTGTCAGATCTCAAAAACGAAGTGAAGGTCATACCATACAGCAATCATTCAGAACACATTCATTCTTGCCAACATACTTTCATACACCACTTTGATACCAACCATTCACACTAATTGTTCTCAACAAGCTTTATTAAATTTGATTTTAATTACTTCGGGCACTTTAAAATAATCTTCCAATTTCTGGGTATTTTTTCAGTTTAATGCAACCAGCTTGGAAAATCTTAAAATTTGAAGTATCGAAATTAAATAGCAATTTACTTGTAGATACTAAAATTTTCTTAACGTAGATAAATAATACTGAAGTTTAGTTTTTTACTTGAAATTCAAATTTATGATATTGGTATCGTTCAACCACCGCTTTTCGAATGCGAAGGAAAATTTTTAAAAATTCCCAAATTTCTCTACACCGCGTCGCACAAACTATTCTATAACCATCACTTTTCAACCCACCTTCCCTACCCTTATCAAACGACCTTAAAGCGCTACCTGTCTACCACTTCATCGATCAACCTCCCTTCCACTCTCTCTCGTTTCAAAAACCCTCCTCCTCCAAATCTCTCTTTTGCATCCGACCCCCATAGAAATTCCTCGAATCGATTTTTATCAATCCCTTCCTACCCTTATCGCGGTTCAGCGTTATTGGAACTCGGTAACACCGTCGTCAAAGGCTTCTGCGAACGTAGAAACGAATCGTGGCGAATCGAAAGGGTGAATCGAAGAGGGGGGTAGATGAAGAAAGGAGAGAAGCAATTGTTACGACATAAGAAGAAAAGGTAGCTGCTCTGCTGGCGCCTGTTCGACCAACGTTTCACGCCATCGTGTTCTTTTCTTCCATTGCAACCCTATCCTTGTTTCTCCTACCCTCCTCCCTGCTGTTTCCTCTTTCTAGAAACCGGTCACCTTTTTTCGTCCGACCAGAAATCGCTCGTGGTTTCATCCTCCTTTTCCCCGTGCCACTTTGGCAAGCAAGCTTTTTAATCTCGACGAGCTTTGAAGATTCATGGAAAACGCTTGCGATATACTTTTGTAGCGGCGGAGTAGTTCATTGATCTGGCGCGAGATTAAGAATTTTCGGAGAGTCATTGGAAGTGTCTGTGGATTGAACGAGGTTTTTAATTTTGGAGATGTTCGAAGATTTGTTCGAAGACTCTTTCGATGGGAATTCGACCCTTTTTGTTTTTTTGTTCGAATCTTTTAAACAGTATTTTTATCCGGGTACTGTTTTCGTTTGATGTACAAATATTTTTGAAGAAATATTCTTTAACGAAGAAATTGACAAGTTTTTTATTGGATAATTATTATAGATAAAATTATTATAGATACAATTATTGTTATAGATAAAATTATAGATAAAATTAGATTATAATAATCTATCTATAGATAAAAAAGAAGTAACGATATTTTTTCTTTCTTAATAAGATTAAGGTAGTTTACTTCTAAATAAAGGTATATCTTTTTGCACTAGATCTTTACGCAGCGAAAGGCAAAACTCGAATGAATCGTAGAGACTAAAAGATACAGTTCGTTCGGTTTAAGTTCAGGTTATTCCTACTTTTTAAATTAGTATCCTCTACTTTTTACACACACCCAATTATAAACACTTTACTCGTTCCTAGAATCTCTTCAGCTCATAACTCGACTTCACATATATATATTTCTTCTAAGAGATTAATTTTTGTACATTCGTTAAGATGTATTTTATTTGCAACATTTTTAATAATAATCACTGGATAATATCGTTTTTAAAATGTTTCTAGCAAAGAAAGTTCATTTGTTTTAAGAAGCTTCGAAAATCTGTAAAATTCTCAGATATTGTTTGAAACTGATTTTTGTTCAATTAATTCCGAAGAAGAAGCGCGCACCTCGAATATGTCGTCTTTTTTTTTGGATGCGTCTTTGTGCCGTGTATCCGTAGACAGATAATTATGCCAATTTGTCGGCACGATAATTGGGTGAATTGAATCGTTGTCGATCATGGTTGCGTTTGCGGGGCCAGCCAATTAATTCGCGGTCGCCGCAACAACTGCGGATCAGATCGGTGACCAGCCGATATCGTCTCGCTAATTACCGATCCGTCCGTCATTAGCGAATACCGAAACTAGATAGCGGCTATTATAATCCGTGATCATGCATAAAGAACTATGGTTTCCAACACGGAATCATAAATGCCTTGAAAACATTTTGCTGAATTTCATTTGAGTTAACTTAACTAAAGTGAAACCGATTTATTATTGCTAATTCTTGTGAGAAAATGTTTTATATGTTTTAGAAAAATGGAAGCTTTTAATTATTTAACCCTTTGACTGTTAAATACTCCTGGTCGAAGTGGATGGCGATCTGTTAGCAATTGTGTTGCTCTAAATGGGAGCGAGGAAAAATTGATAAACGCATATATGCGTCCATAGCAGTCAAAGGGTTAAATTTTAAATAAAAGAATTTTAATTTTAACATGGTAATTGATGGACTGAATTATTACCTTTAATTAATCCTTTGACTGCTAAATATTTCTGGTCGAAGTGGACGGCGATCTGTTAGCAATTGTGTTGCTCTAAATGGGAGCGAAGAAAAAATTGATAAACGCATATATGCGTCCATAGCAGTCAAAAGGTTGAATTTTAAATAAAAGAATTTTAATTTTAACATGGTAACTGATGGACTGAATTATTACCTTTAATTAACCCTTTGACTGCTAAATACTTCCGGTTGAAGTGGTCCGTGTGGACGGCGCTCTATTAGCAATTGTGTTACTCTAAATGGGAACGTGGAAAAATTGACAGGCGCATATACGCGTCCATAGCAATCAAAGGGTTGAACTTTCAAGAAAAGAATTTTAATTTTAACCCTTTGCACTCGAGAGGTGACTGTTCGTCTAATGATACTAACCTAAAAAATGAACAAATTCGAAATATTTGCTAAGATTCGCCTATATTAAACGTCATTTAATTTAGTTAAACGATATACTAAAATTTACATATAACTAATTATTTAACCTTTGACTATTTAACTTATTTTCGACTATTTGATTATTTAACCTTTGAGTCTGACTGATAAACAAACTAATTAAAGTCTGAAAATTTGTGAAACCATCATTTGGTGACTAACAGTCATTTCTCGAGCGCAAAGGATTAACATGGTAATTGATGGACTGTATTATTACCTTTACTTAAAAATGATTGCGAGATTTTGAGAGGAACTTAATATTCTTCGTAATAAGTTTTATAAAAAGTAGGACAGCTTTATTATCTCGTTTTTTCTGGAGAATACGATAGATTCTTCTGAATCGAACCCGGATCCTTCATTAGCGAAGATATTAAACCGAAGTATTCGTGTTTATTTTCCAACGGGAGTCTCGTAAAGTTTACAGTCTCATAAAACCTCGCCAATCAAACCTCCAAACGAAATTCCTCTGGCCTTCGTTTCACTTCTAATCGTACCTTTTTGTTCGTCTTATTTCAGGTGAGTATCCCACACGCATCACAATGTTCGACGTAATGATGAATGGCCAACGCGGTAACACCGTCTTTCCTTCAAGGTAAAACTAAACTAAAAAGGAAACGAGAAGTAGGCAAAGAAAGGAAGACTCAGCGATCGATAAAATTCGCCTAGCTCATTTTTCACGTTATTTAAAAAATACTTTAAATTTTGATACAAAAATCAAGTATCTGTTCTGTGAAAGTTATCGATCAGCAGTGTAATAGCTACCTACATTTCCTTTATTTTTATATATCACAGGTTTTTCTTTCTAAACGATCATCCTACGATGATGGATCAATATAAATCGAAAAATCGGCCAATTTTATATAAATTATCGATCACCAATATTTGCTATGTATCTTTTTTTCTTGTTCGTTTAAACGTCGCACGATCCTCTGTTTAAACTATCGTCCAACGATGATGGATCAATGAAAAACGATTCTATATCAATCGAAAAATAGCAAATTCTATATAAATCATCGATCACCAATATTTACTATGTATCTTTTTTTCTTATTTGTTTAAACGTCGCACACTCCTCTGTCTAAACTATCATCCCACGATGATGGATCAGTAAAAAAAAAAAAAAAAAAGATCGATAAATCTAATTCTATGTAGATTATCCCTCATTTTTCTTTTAAAATTATCGTTCCATGGAAATAATGGATCAATGAAAGCCAATTCTATGTTTCTACTACCTGCTTTATTGCTTATTTTCTGATCATCGTGCATTTCTCGTTTCAAACGATCGTTCCACGACGATGGATCAACGAAAACCGGGCATAATACGATGCCAGGCGGGATGGAGACGTAGATCGGGGACGTTGATCGATGAAAATTGAATACGATCAATATTAATGAACCGCCGTGGATCTCGAAACGCCGCGATCATTATCGTATTTCACGCGCACCGCCGGTACCGGCGCATATTAATCGGCCCAGCGTCGATGGTTCGCGGCGATTCCTGTAATTTGCCGGATAATTAACGAGCTAACGAACGATTTTCCGGAATGACCGACGAAGAATTAAAATGGCGCGCGGGGTCACTCTCAGTGTCCGTGGAACCAGTTTCGATGCGGCTCGTGATTCGTTGCTCTGTTTAACCCTTTACAGTCGAAATGTTTACGGTTAGTAGAAATAGAGTTATCGCTGCTGTAATTTGTACGAGATTGATGGTTGCGAAACAGTTGTAGAAACACCATTTTTAACACTTGACGAACTGATTGAGGAGATCTCCCATTTTTCCCTCGACAAAGCGCTGCCATTGATACTGTTTACCTTTGTTATTAGTTGGCCTGGAGATAGTGTTTTTATTTTTTTTTAATAAAGCATAATTTATCAAAAATTGTACTGTGGAAAAACAGAAAATGCATTTGATGAACTTTGAATAATACTAATTGAAGACTAACTAATAATAAAAGTAAATAGAATCAATGGCAGCGATTTGTCGAGGAAAAAATGGCCGATTTGGTTGGTTAACTATTAAGTAAAATAATAATTTTTACTATGTTTTGTGAGAAAAGGAAGGAATATTCTATTTTTCTTTTAAGTTGTTTATCAAAGGGTTTTATGGAAATTATTAAAATTCTGTTTGGTAAAATTCGATCGGATAACTATTATCACGTTCATCCTTGGAATATTCAAATTTAACATAAAATTTAAATATTTGAATAAAATGAAAAAAAATCGAATTACCCCATTATCTGTAATATCACAAATTCTATATTACCGTTCCCTTCAGTCTTGTTTACAATAATAATTACAAAAGCATCTTGTACATCGTATAAATCATGATTTAAGTTTTCTCCGTTTAATTTATCATTCTTACCATATTCCAATTTACCATTTCGGTGTTTCTATGAGAAACTCCAGTATTTGCACGCCTCTGACCCCTCCTTTCAACTTCTCATTTCGCCACACCGAAGACCGAGAGTCCTCTTACCGCTGTAACTGGTGCACGATGTTTCACACGGTCCGCTGATCGCCGATCGAAAGCATATTTGCATATTTGTACAGGTGCTAATATGTATCAGCGCGCGTCACGTGTTCCCGTTTATTCAACGCGATACTTGATGCACCATGGAATTATTTGCGGACCCTCCCGTGCAACTGCTGATCGATGGACACCGATTTAATTATGCTCGCCTAATCGAGTTCCTATGAATTTCAAACAATTAAGCCGATTAGTACATCGAAACAGGACATCGAATTCGATGACCGGTGCGAGGAACGAGCAACTGAAACGACGAATGCGTTAGTCGAATAAGAAACAACGAATAATAGGGACTAGGGATTAATGGATAATAAGAAGAATCGGTAAGGAAACATGGAAGCTGTAGAAAAAGCAAAATAAACAGTAAGAAATTTATATTTTTCATATTTCACAATTAACTCACATTAACATCACATTTCACATTAACATGCGTGTGATATGTAGAGTATGTTTATTTGCTTGTACTGCGATAGATTACACTGTGATTGATTGACTGATAGATCGAATGTATAACTGTGATTGTGACTGTTAACTGTGACTGTTAGATTGTGTCGCGCCCAGGGAAGTTTGTGTTTTATATTCCCTGAACGCGTCGAGAAGGGGAAAATGTGGTGACATGGAAGGGACTCTCTGCGAGTGTTTTCCGGATTCTAATAAGGCTGCAATCAAACACCCGTGGTAATGACGATCGGCTGGCCGTTTGGGCCTAATGACGGGCCGATGTTCAGGCCCTGTTGTAAAGTGTTTGATGCAGCCCCTTAGAACACCCGCAGAGTTTCCGTGTCCCCACAGATAATTTCACAAAAATAGTAATTACCAGTTTATTTGGTTTTAATTAATTTTAATATTAAAACACTAGAACTACCAGAGCAGTTGAAATGATCAATTGATGATTATTCAGAGCAACCTTATAAATGGACATTGGACGTAGGATCTAGGATAAGATTTATAGTTGGACATAGGACTGGAAAGGGTTAACTTTAAAATCTTCTTTGTTTTATTCAATTTGAATAAATGTCAGCGAAGTTACGTCAGTTTAAAGATTGATCGAATATGGAAAGAGTTTTGTACAATTTTTCGGGGCAAATACCCCAATGTGCGCAGTGTTGAGTGACGCTCGACATAGGACCGCAAAGGGTTAAACGAACGCCAATCGCGATTGGTAGAACCGTCGTATGTAAGTAAAAACCAATTGAGACACAAAATCGACCGGCGCAATCGCATCGGATAATTCCCGATTGATCGAAGAAAGTTTCCTCCGCGAACGCTGCAATCGCGTTTCAACTATAATTGGCCGGTACTTTAACGTGCGTCAATACCGCGGAAAGATATGTACGCGAGTCTCGTGCTTGAAATTGCGGCCGCCTCGCGATAATTGTTACGAAATACACTACCCGCCAAAAGTTTCGAATCGCCTTCAGAATCGCAGCCATCTCGAATCGTCTGCGATAATTTGTTGTTCGTTTGAAATTAATATTTACTTTACTTTACTTTACCTTATTAACCCTTTGCACTCGAATTTAATATGACCATGAATTACCGCCAACTCGGAATTTATTTTTTTATTCGATCAAAACAAAACTTTTCCAATACGTTATTAGCATACTTAGCTGTAACATTTCATGAGTATAATTAAAAAAAATAAAAATTCCACAAAATATTTATTTATACAGATACAAATTTTTATAAAATACATCCCAGCAGAGCAATCGAAAAATATAATGTTCATACATTTATATTTACATATATGTACACAAAATCATACTTTATAATCCCTTGTAAAATGTATGACGTCGCATAAGCTGAGACATACGAATGCAAAGGGTTAAGAATTTATTAAAAATTGCATCTATAAAGCAGAAAATGCATTTGACGGACTGTGAACAACACCAGTTGAAAACTAACTAACAACAAAAGTAAATAGAGTCAATCGCAGCGTTCTTGTTGCGGACAAAATGGGAGATCTCCCCATTCGGTTGGCTAAGTGTTAAAACCTCTGGATGATTCCAAACTTTTGGCCGGTAGTGTACGTACTACGTGCGCGCACGTACACACACACACACAGGCGCTTTAAATCGCTTTCGTCTCGTTACAGACGCATAATGCGGGACGTTTTTTCCCCTCGACATTTTTCCGTAGGCCAGTCGCTGCTGCAGCCTGTGCGTGATGCAACCGTTAATACCGATACTCGATAATGAATCGTGAACGAGGTTTCCGATCGAAGATCGTATATACCTTATGGTATAATGGCCTTTTACCGTTGCATTCAAATCCATTAAGAAACACGATGGTAGGGGCGATGGAAAAGTAGGTTTTCCTTTTAACACTACCACCGGAAGCCTATTAATCGGTTTTCACACGCTTAGTCTGGAAAATTTGTGACGTTTTCGTACAAGAAGGTGATTGTTTTTTTTTTTTTTTAATTATTTAAGCGTAATCAACCTCTACTGAGGTTATTTTGCAAGGTGATTGTTTTAAACGATATCGTATGTATGCTGTAATGAAACGTTAAACTAATAATCACGTAAAAAAAAGTTATTACAATTAGTCCATTAGTCACTATGGTAGAACACTATTTATTGATTAGCATAGAATACAAATTTTATGTACACTATTATTTCTTATTAATTAACCGTCTATGGGACCCGGTAACTTTCAGGTCACATGCTAATTTATTAACATTTTAACAAATAATTTGTTTTTTTCATGAGACGACGTATACATATTAATTCTATAATATTCTATAATATAAAATTGTTTAAAGTGGAAAATTTTTTTTCATCTGCAAATATAAGATTATAATTGTTGATTTTTCGTTGAAATTGCTCGAAGTCGCCTTTCAGATTCACAAAATATTTCGTACGTCTTATTTCCGCGTTGCGAAAGGAATTCGAAAGAGGAAAAGAGAGCTTCTAAAAACGATGGGATTTATCTAATGATTTATATATTTATATGGATTATCACGTAGGGATAAGGATAAATAATAACACGTGTCAGTCTCAGAGAATATAGTACAAAAGGTAGCGTTTATTAATATGGTGTGCGTATAGATGGAGTTCGTACTGTGTGTGTGCATAAGGCGGTAAGTATAAACTGTTCAAAAAATAAAGAGATGCCACCGTGAGATATTTGACGACACCTTGGCGCGCCACGAGGAAACACCCTTCACGTTGCTGCGTGCACGCGAAACATCGGCCCCTTTGATACGGCAAACGAGGCGCGTGGGTTGCCGAAGAATGCGCCTTCGTTGCACAGGTAGACACACAGGCCTTCGACCACCGAACGCTTCCTCCGATGGCTTCTGTCGTTTTCGCCAGAAAATTCGAACTCACAGAGTCCAACAGAACCTTTAATCAGAAAAAAAGATTTAGCGTTGATAAAAAAGATGCTGCCTTTGCAAATTCTTTGCATTTGGAGTTTCAATTGTTTGGTTTTCTTCGATTTTAATTTTATTACGATTAATTGTTAGGTACCTTACATCTTTCATACGACGTGTTTCGTGTATTGTTGGCTATACATGCTATCTATTAAATAAATAAATAAATAAATAAATATTGTTTCTTTGGGTTCTTCTGTAGAAGTTTTTCACCAACTTTTTGATTATATGCAATTATTTTTGCATCCACCGTCTCTTTTATAAGCTATCATTACCTTTTTAAGTAACTTGAAATATTCTGTAAGATATTAGAATTTGTTGAAGTTTTTATTAATTTTAAGATATCTTCCAGAAAGGTTGACCCGTCTAAATATTTCCATAAAGCAACGTTTATTCAATTCTATACTTTCCCCATACTCCGTTAACCGAACACGTACCGCAATCGAATTTCACCGCGATCGCATCTTCTCGATCGCAGGTTGTCACGCGAAGCATCAAGCAGCGGCAACCCTTTCTTACAAAAAAAAAGGAAAAGAAATTTCAATATTTTCTCCCGGGCCGTGTTCAAAGAATCGCAGGTCTGGAAATTGAAATCTTCAGAAATAGAAATGGACAGAGAAAGAGAGAGGAGAGAGAGAGAAGAGAAACGAATGGAGAGAGGAGAGTGGAGAGAGGAGAGAGGAGAGTGGAGAGGGAAGAAATGAGAGAAGAGAGTGGAGAGAGAAGAGAGGAGAAAGAAGAGATAAGAGAGTGGAGGGAGGAGAGACAGAAGAGAGAGAGTGAAGAGAGGAGAAAGGAGAGAGAAGAGAGAAGAGGGTGAAGGGAGAAGAGAGAGAGTGAAGAGAGAGGAGAAAGGAGAGAGAAGAGATAAGAGAGTGGAGGGAGGAGAGACAGAAGAGAGAGAGTGGAGAGAGGAGAAAGGAGAGAGAAGAGGGTGAAGGGAGAAGAGAGAGAGAGTGAAGAGAGTGGAGAGAATGGAGAGAGGAGAAAGGAGAGAGAAGAGATAAGTGAGTGGAGGGAGGAGAGAGAGAGAGAGAGAGAGAGAGAGAGAGAGAAACGGTTGCTCGTTTTGGTAGATCCATGGCGCAGATTAACCGAGCGGGCGCGCAGAAAAGAAGACGAAGAAAGCTCCGTTTCTGGTGCACACGATAATCTCCCTCGATTCTTTCGCCCGCTTCCTCTTTCCCTCCCTTGCATTCCGGTTGCGTACCGAAAGCACGGCCGGATTCCACGGCCCTCTCTTTGTGCAGCCTTGTATCGTTGCGCGCGTGCAGCTGCAGCCTCGGCCGGCAACTGGCCGGGCAGGTGATACGAACACATGCTACAACGACCGTGCTCCTGTTGTAGCTTCCTCTCGTCCCGGCCGTGTTCGAAGCCGGTCCCGGTTGCACGTCGAAAGGTAGAATTTTTCAGCGAGAAACGCGACAGAGTCAACTTCTCTTCCGTTAGGTAGAATCTTTCTTTCCGGGGGGAATTTTTTCGCAGACGCTGGTTCTTCTTATGGAATATAGATTTTACATTTTCTGTATATGGAACAGAGTCTTTCTTCGGTTAGGTAAAATCTTTTTCTCCGAGAGGAAACGGAATTTCTTTGGGAGACGTTCGTTCTTCTTATAGAACATCCATGCATATGAAATATAGATTTTAGGTTCTCTATATTGGGAACAGAATTTCAATTCCGTTAGATAGATTTTTTCTCTTCGATAGGAAACTGAATTTTTTCTCAGACATTCTTCCCTGTTGTGGAACATTTATATGGCATATAGATTGTAGATTTTCTATATGGAGCAAAGTTTTTTTTCTGATTTTCGGTAGAATTTTTGTTCAGATGTTTAGCTGCATTTTTGTACGGATTAATGGTAATATTTTTTTTTTGCGTTCCACAGTAGAATCTTTTTTAAATGTTCAGCAGAACCTTTTCTGTTAAATTGAAAGATTCACAATTTTCTATACCTTACGAGGATAAGTTTGACTTTAGCATCTTCACCAAACAATTTATAGCATTATTCGCTGAACAAACTTGCGCAAACTTTACCAATTCCTAAACGTCTCAAACCATCCGATCAACCACCATCCATCGACCAACGTCGGAATCTGGAATTTGTGAAAATGGAAAAAAAAAAAGTACGTCGCATTGTTGCCTCCATCGAAACCTTTATCTCCCAGCCCGTGTGTGGGATCGCGCGGACGTAGGTTGGCAGAAAAGACCGAGGAACCGTCTATGGTCAGATGGTCAGGCCTCATTAGCGAGATAAGCCTCTCGCGGAGGAGTTTCGTGGTCCGTCTTTTCTCCGCGTGACTCGCTTTCATCCTGGTTCACATGCGTGCCAGACCGCCGCCGCGTTATTAACGTCTGCCCATTATCGTTTCAGCTCGACTTTCCCTCCTTCTCTTCCTTCTCCTCCTCCTCCTCTTTTTCGCATCGTCTCGCTCTTCGCTTTTATATTCGTTTCCCCAAGACCCGTCCGGCAAAAGCCGAAGAAAGCGAGTATTTTAGATAAATTTGCAGATACTTATCTATCAATATATGAATTACTAGCTGTTGCCCGCATTTTTTTTTTAAACTGCTTGCTTCGAAATTGCCGGATTTTTAAACCAACTTTCATCCCTTATTTTACCCCTTTGGAGGTTGATTTTCCACAAACGTTGAAACACGTATTTCTTTATTTCTAATCAAAAAACTATATACCAATTTTCATAGTGTTTGCTTCAAAATTAACGGATTTTCAAACAAACTTTCATCCCTTATTTTACCCCTTTGAAGGTTGATCTTCCAAAAACGTTGAAACACGTATTACTTTATTTCTAATCAAAAAACTATATACCAGTTTTCATAGTGCTTGCTTCAAAATTAACGGATTTTCAAACCAACTTTCATCCCTTATTTCACCCCGTTGGCGGTTGACTTTTCGAAAACGTAGAAACACGTATTTCTTTATTTCTAACTGAAAAGTTAAATACCAGTTTTTATAGTGCTTACTTCAAAATCGACGGGTGGAAATTTGCGAAGGAAAACAAATGGGAAAAGAAAATATCGTCGAGCAACGTTTTGGGACGTGTTTAAGTTTCCAAAGTGGATTTTCTATCAGTTATTTACCACTCTACAATCTACGATTTGCTTCAAAATATTCGCGGTAACTATCGTATTCAATTTTATTCAGTTTGTTTCCACAAAATTTTATACGATAGGTAAAGATGAACGATGCAAGAATGTTGATTGAGTTATTTTCGAATTACTTTTTATTTTCGTTACACCTTGCTCGAGATATTTCTAACTAGGACTACTTTTAACTTGTCTAGCTTTTCAACAACATTTTTCGAAATAATTTCCTTAGAATATTCTTATTGGAGATTATGGATTAAAGAGGAATACAATAAAGATATCTTTTCTTCATAAGAATTTACTAAACTTTATTTTTAAAGGAAGGTATATCATTTTTGAACTCGATCTCTACACACCGAGAAGTAAGACTTGAATGAATAGAATAGACTAAACGACACAGTTCGTTAGGGTCCTCTAATTGTTACGCGCAGCGTGGTAAGGAAAAACACTTGACCTGTTCTTGGAACCTCCTCGGCCAATAAATATCGACCTAACATAAATATTTCTTCGAGGCGATTGATTTTTTTTTTTTAATTAAGGGCTTAACGTCGCATCGACAGCGCGGTCATTAGCGACATAAACCGTTAATTATTGGTGCTAAATGTATTCATAAAGTTGTCTATTGCTTTGGATGAAACTGAAGGTATTTTTGGCATTTTCTGTGCTACTGAAGATTTCTTTTACTGAGTTAGGAACCTTTGCCTGGATTCGTGAGGTCTCGTATTTCTTACAAAAAAATAAAATATGTTCGATGGTTAAGGGATGTTGACACTTGTTTATTCATTAGGACACGAATTTCTAACAATACACAATACGCTGAGACATACGAGCGCAACGGTAAAACTTGTGATGTCGCATACGCTGAGACATACAAGTGCAAAGGGTTAAGTTCACGGTGAACTGTGCGCGAGTTGTCCATGTAAACGACCACAGGCAGCCGGTGTTCGTCGCTGGACCAGACGATGATTCACGACATAGCGAACGCGTGTGATCTCATCGTTTTCACCAGCTCGTGGTCCCACGAAACCTAGACAACGTGCGCGCGCCCGGACAACCGTTGCGCGTTCTGGTTTCCGGCCGGGCCGAAGCTATTCATAAATACAAATTGAAGTTTGATTCGTGGCACCGTGAACGCCATAATTGGATACACCGTGGCGCACAAAGGGGAGAACGGAGTCGCGTGGGACTAGCGTCGTCGAATTTCTTCGTTTTCCAAACGCCTCGCCACGGACCACCCGCTTTGTTTTCATTTTTAGTTCGCAGCCACGATCCATCGAACCACGATTCTCGATGAGTTGTTTCTTTCGGAACATCACCTCGAATCTTCGTCAGGTTAAACTGGATAAAAATCTTAAGTCTATGCTATGTGTTTCGCTTAATGCTTGACCAACCGAATGGGGAGGTCTTCCATTCTTTCCTTTGATTCTATCCATTGATTCTATTAGGGTGACTGGAAAGTAATGTTTCTGTCATTCTATCTTTAGATATTTTGCTTAAAAACCGATTGATTTTTATCGATCCGACAATGAAAATTTGCACACTAGATGGCAATAGGTTGTTGATAATGAGGGTGATTAAAAATAAAAACTCGTTAAAAATTTATGTGTTTGATTTTAATGTAAGAAAACGACATTCTTTCC